>JASCZI010030337.1:70622-98227 GCA_036250425.1 Stylosanthes scabra
TAAAAGGACATCTATTACAAGAAAAACGAACTCTCATAGCTTGTACGTGGGTGATGAAAACTGCTCGGAAGAAAAATTTAGAAAATGAATTTATGTCATCTAAGTCTTTCTAATAAGTAACCTGAAAAAAAAAAACTTCGACACAAATAGATTAATAATGATTTTAACATTTTAAGTATTTCTATGCGACTACTATAAATATAACTATTCATATTTTTTTCCGATCGGTTTAAATTTTCTGTGGAAATAATATCATCATAACAACATCTTTTCTCTAGTCACCTAAACCTATGGCACATTTTTTTTTTTTAAATTTTAGAATATAAAATTAGTCTTACCATTATCATTAATAATGATTTTTGACAGATATTTATTTATTTACTTTTTTGTTTTTGAATTATATACTACATAGCCAGGAAAAAAAAAACTAATTATGAATATGCTTTCTTTTTTTTATTGGCTTATTATAATTTATAAGAATTTTAATTACCAATTTTTTTCATTTTTTTTTATTTTAGCTTTCTGCTGATGATAGAAAAACGCCCACGAACTATAATACTATACACTAAAAATATATTTAGGGTTAAATTTACGATAACAATAGCCATAAATTATCTTTCATGATTTTTTATTTATTTATTAATTATCACTAAAATAAATACATAAAAATATAAATATTGAATTAAGTAAAATAATTTAAAATTATTGTCTTCATAATATTATTCTATATTATGTTTGATTTAATTTAATGATTAATTTTTTATATACACGCAATATTATTTTTCTTTTTGTTAGATTTTATGTTTGCGGCTTGTAAAGTAAATACATCTTAATGCAATATATATTCATACATTTTTTGTAATAAATCTTTGCTTCTGTATAACTATGTATTCTTATTGTGTGTATATATTTCATCATCCAATAAGTGCTAAATGAAAAAACTAGGGAGCCAATATATTATGACTAATAGAAAGTTAATATATAGTTATGGATGATAATTTATATAAATTTTAGATGATAACTCAAGCTTGGATATATGAGTTACGGATGATAACTTATATCAATTTTAAATGATAAGACTTCCTAATATTGATTTCCTAGCATTACTCGTGCTAAATATACCTAACTAAATACAATTATATTATATGCTTAGATAATTAAACAGAACCCTACCCCACAAAAGCATAGTTGAAATTCAAAGCCACCTCATTTCATGCAGCCATGAGAATGCGATGCAAATATAATTTCATACGTCCTATGATTTAATCTAACTATATGATAACCAAAAGTCAACGTTAAATTTCTAATATCTATAATCTATTATCAATCATGTGTTTTGCCACTCTTAATAATTTCTCCCTCTTGTATTCCATTATATGCAAATTTAAAGAAGAGTGTGGTTACAAGCAAACTATAACGATGATCATCATCAAGGGGAAAAAGAATTAAAGAAGAATATATATGATTATGATTGCTAATTAACTTTTCTTCTATAATACATGATTGTTATTATTGTTATGACATTTAATCAATTGGGTTTAGGTTAATTAGTCAACGGAAATGAGAACGGCATGGATTTTTAAATTGATATAGCACTGTTTATAATAAGTGAACTGTTCAATTTGTAAGCTATGGATTCTAGAGATGAAAATTGAGGATTAGTTTTTGTCTCTATTATTGAATTAACATTATTATAATTTTTTTAATGAAAATCTAATTAGCCCACAATTGAGGATTATTATTATTATTATTATTATTATTATTATTATTATTATTCGAAATATTTATACATATACCAGCAGGCACATTAACTAATTTAATATATATTCCATAATAATTTTATTAATTATATATCAGATACATATATTAATATACTCATATAAAAATATAATTACTGTTTTTTTTTTTTCAAAGACAGTTGTATTCTATTTCATTAAGGTAATAAAATGAATTACATGAGATGAGGGTTCAACTAAGACAATCAAACAAGAAGTAGAAATATGAGGACACCACTCGAAATTAAGACAACAAATTGATTAAAGAAAGAAGTACTGAGATAGAAAGGAAAGTAAACTCAAGGGGTGATGAAGATGATATTCCGAGATAAGCTCTGAAGCTGAGAAGAGGACCGAGTCAGAACTGCCAACAACTCCCTTGAAAATTCGAAGGTTGCGTTGATGCCAGAGCTTGATAGTCGTCATCAAGTTAGCTTTCCGACGCCAAAGGGAACTCCATTTCAAGTCTTCTATTACTCGAAGCCACTATTGCCAGAACTCAGTTGCTGAACTAGGGTCAACAAAGGGGTGAAATTCGGAGCTATTCCAAACAGGAGTGGCAAAATGACACCGAATTAGGCAGTGGAGTGTGGTTTCCCCTAATTCTCCACAACTAGGGCACAAATCCACCACAGATGGGATACGAGACTGCAACCTGCTACGCATCGGGGAGTCCATTATGGATGACTTTCCATAAAAAAAACTTCAATTTGGGAGGGCAATGGAGATCTCAAAGTGTATTCCAAAGCTGTTTCTGGCCACATTGGGCGGGGAGTTGCTCTATTGGAGGATGATAAAGTTGAAAGGCGATGTTGTAACCCGAAGAGACAATGTAGTATCCACGTTTCTCAGGGAACCAAGTAAGTGTATCTTCACCCAATTCCTCTATCTTGACTTGTAGAATAGCATTGGCAATTTCTGAAGAAAAATTGTTCCTGATTAATGTTGCATTTGTTTTGATCAAGTAGCTGGTTAACCCATTGTAGTTGAGAATTAGGACTCCATTGCTGGTATATTGAAATAGGGTTAAAATTCTTTAACGAAGGATTTACAAAAATTCTGGTTCTAGAGCCATTTTTAACTTTCCATAGAAGTCCTTTATCTAGTATTTTCCGACCTTCAATTAGATTTCTCCAGGCCCAAGATGGATTATGGTCAGTGGTAGCTGACAGAAAGGAATTTCTGTGGAAGTATCTGCCCCTGTAGATCCGACTCATTAGAGAATTAGGCTTAGAAATAAGTCTTCATCCCTGTTTAGCCAACATTTCTAGGTTAAAAGCTTTCAATCCTTGAAACCAAAGCCACCCAATTGTCTCTGCACATTATGTCCCAGCCAACCCATTGTAATCTTCTTTCGTTGCCTTTCTGACCCCACCAAAAGCTTAACATTTTTCGATGAATTTCCTCTAGTAAAGAATCAGGTAATTTAAAGCAAGCAAGAATGTAGAGAGGAATAACAGTACCAAAGTCTTAATTAGAACCTCATGACCACTAACTGAAAGCATAGATATCTTCCACATTTGAAGTTTCTTCTCAACCATGTCTTTAACATAGTTAAAAGTTTATCGTTTAGATCGTTGAATTACAATAGATAGTCCTAGGTACTTATTCTGAGTGTCAATGTGAGAAATATGAAGAAGACGAGAAAGCGAGTGTCTAATATGAGGAGTGGTGTTTTTATTAAAGAAAATGGAAGATTTTGAGCGATTGAGAGTCTGACCACTAAAAATACTATAAGTGTGAAGAACTTCTTGTAGTTTCAAACACTCAGTAGGATCAGCCTTACAGAAAAGGAGATAATCATCTGCAAATAATAGGTGGCTTATAGTGGGACAATAAGGGTTGAGATGAATACATGAGATAAAATTAAATTGTTTACCTTTATTGAGTAAGAATGAGATACCTTCAGAGCAAAGTAGGAAGAGAAAAGGAGAGAGTTTTTAATTGGACGAATACTTGAGATGAAATTAATCGTGTATTTAAATTATCATTGGACGGTTGATTCTAATAGAGTTTTTCTGACAACTTTAATTTTTAATATTTTTAATACAATAATGTTGGGAACCATTATTATTAAGAATGAGTTTCTGGTAGGACATGGAGATCGATAATCTTTAATTTTGTATTAGATATTATAAAATAATAATATAATATCTATAAGCTTTGATTTTTTTGTTTTGTTTTTGTAACCTTATATTTAAATTAATATTAGCTATTTTTTATAATTAATATAGGTGAACACATGATTTGTACAAACACATACCCAAACACACAAGTCATTCACACGTCCCAAAAAACATTTCATCTCGGAAAACACACTCCTTTTTCTCCTCATCTTCTTCCTTCTTGTTCTTTCTCCTTCTTCCTCCATCCTTCTTCTTCCTCTTCCTCTTTTCTTTTTCTTTTTTCTCCTTCTTCCTCCGTCCTTCTTCTTCCTCTTCCTCTTTTCTTCTTCTTCTTCTTCCTCTTTCTCTTCGTCTTCTTCTTCCTCCTCTTTTTCTTCTTCTTCTTTTTCTTCTTTTTCCTCTTCTTCTTCTTCTTCTTCTTCTTCTTCTTCTTCTTCTTTACTGCCTCCGCCTCCGTTTCCATTTCGTACTCCGCCTCG
The DNA here is from genome assembly GCA_036250425.1 of Stylosanthes scabra. Lineage (NCBI taxonomy): Eukaryota > Viridiplantae > Streptophyta > Magnoliopsida > Fabales > Fabaceae > Stylosanthes > Stylosanthes scabra. The sequence continues at coordinate 75,003 of JASCZI010030337.1, forward strand.
ATTTCGTACTTCGCCTCGACTTCGTACTCCGCCTCTTTCTCTTCTTTTTTCTCCTCCTCCTTCTTCTTTTATGTTACATTGTTGTTGTGTTGTTGTTGTTCTTCTTCTTCTCCTTCCTCTATTATGTGGTTGTTGTTATTCTTCTTCTACTTCTTCTCCTTTCTCTATTACGTGATGGTGGTTGTGATTTGTGTTATTTTGTTGTTGTTGTTCTTGTTGTTAAATCAAATTGAGCAGAATGTTAAACCAATTTGAGCAGAATTTTGATATCCAGATGAACAGAATCCCAAATCACTTTAGCATTCATCATTTAAGGGTTTAAGCATTCATAATCAAATAAAAAATAGAATGTAAAACGAATTTGAGCAGAATTTTCATATCTAGATGAATAGAATTCCAAATACCTTTAGCATTCACCATCCTAGGATTCTGCTTAAATTGATTTAGGATTCTGCTTAATGTATTTTTAAATTATGATCAAATTGTTTTAGAGGTATGTCCAATTGTATATGTTCATGATATATTGAAATGCTGCTCATATTGATTTAGGATTCTGTCTGTGTTTCTTAAACGTTGAATTTATGTGTGAGTTTCTTTGTGGTTTGAACTTGATTTAGATTTACTTGATTTAAGTTTTGGTTCTGAGTATCTAGGATTCTGCTCAATGCTTTTTTAAATTCTGCTCAAATTATTGTAGGGGTATGTTCAATTGTATATGTTCGTGATATATTGAAATGCTGCTCAAATTGATTTATGATTCTGTTTGTATATTTTAAATGTTGAATTTATGTGTAAGTTTCTTTGTGGTTTGAACTTGATTTAGATTAACTTGATTTAAGTTTTCCTTTTGAATATCAAGAATTCTGCTCATATTGATTTAGGATTCTGCTCAACGCATTCTTAAATTATGCTCAAATTATTTCAGGGGTATGTCCAATTGTATATGTTCGTGATATATTGAAATGCTACTTATATTGATTTATGATTCTGTTTGTTTTTCTTAAATGTTGAATTTATGCGTGAGTTTCTTAGTGGTTTGAACTTAATTTAGATTCACTTGATTTAAGTTTTGGTTTTGAGTATCTAGGATTCTACTCATATTCATTTAGGATTCTGCTCAACTCTTTTTTAAATTCTGCTCACATGAGTTTAAAATTATGTTTGTACATCTTACATTTTGAAGAAGAAGAAGAAAAACAATAACAACGTAACATAAAAGGAGAAGAAGGAGGGGGAAGAAGAAAAGAAAGAGGCGGAGTACGAAGTGTAGGCAGAGGCGGAGGCGGAGGCGGATGCGGAGTACAAAGTGAAGGAAGAGTACGAAATGGAGGAGAGATGGAGACAGGGCAGAGATGGAGGTGAAGGCGGAGGTGACGAAGAAGAAGAAGAAACTGTAGTGTCCGTGCGTGAGAACACGTGGAGAGAAGGTGTGTGTTGTCGGCAAAACACGCGCTTTGGATGAAAGTGGGGGTGGTTTATGTGGGGGTGGTTTATTTTGTATATATATCAACATATGGGAGAATTATATTAGTATATGATTTTCGTAATAGATATGTTTTAGAGTATTGTATTTTAGTACAGTATATTTTTAAAATTATTCTCTAAATCATATTTATTTATAGAAAAAGTCTTTGTAGCAAATGAAATTTAGCAAACAATTGAGCCAACATCCATTTCCACCACCCGGGTCTCCAAACCCATTTGTTCCCTCCTCCTTTCCCCCCTCTTCTATGCTGTCCATTCTCCTCTCCCCTGCACCTAGCCCGTCATGTACATCACTTTCCACAACTCTTAATTAAAATTATGGTTCTCATTTTCCTTTAACTCCTCCACTCCACTCTCTTCCTTTCCAACTCCATTCTTTTCTTTCTCCGGTGTCCCTATCCACTTCTATTAAGGCTGAGCTTAATAGGAGTAAGAGACTTGGTGGCAACAACTTTTTAGGCCATGACATCTATGCCGTCGGCAGTTTCAATTATCGAAGACAGCCATGTGTTACTCCATAATGCCACTGCTTGTCACCTTTTAATTGGGCAATCAATCTGTTTTATTTGTTATCAATTTTAATTTTAATTTTTAATATTTGAATAATTTATTTTTTAATTTTGGATGATCTATTTTATTTATTTGAATGATTTGTTTTTTAATTTTAAATGATTAATTTTTTTTTTTTTGGAGAATCTATTTTCAATTTTAGATGATCACTTTTTATTGATTATTATTGAATAATAATGTGTTGCTTACCTAGCTCTGATGTTATTTATAATAATTATATAAATAATTTAGGGAGGCAAAGTTTTGAATTTTAATTTGTCACGCATTACAAACAGTTAATTGGATTAGGTATAATATAACAACAATAAAATTAAGCTCTCCATAAAACAATAAATAGATGGGACAGATCGAAGGATTTCAGATTTTAAGTATCTACATAACTTTCATGGCATTCCACAACCAACCCCTCAATAGCCCGTCATTAATATTTTCCTCCATTTTTTATATAATAATAATAACAATCTTGCTAAGAACATTTCTTAAGGAAAAATCTTGTCATGATTATCTGTAATCATCCATTTTTTCAATAATATATTATAAAAATATTAGAAATTTACCCTTTTGGCATTTTAATAAAACTTTTTCCCTTAAGCATGCATCTTGACAAATATCCAAACAATTACAAAACTCTATTTATTATTTTTTATTTTCCCATTTACTTAATTGAACAACTCATAATAATAATAATAATAATAATAATAATAATAATAATAAAAAACCAAATTGAGGCAATAATAATAATAATAATAATAATATTTTTTAATAATAAAAATATACAATAACAATAATAATAATGGACAATGAACAAATTGCCATCAATAAATAAAACCCAAAATTTATTTGATTATTTTAATATTTTAATTTTTAAGATTGCCACCTCAGCCACGTGTGCAAGCATGGACACATGTTTTCACACACCTAATCCCAATGCAACAAAGGGTGAGACAAATAGACAACCTCATAAAACCCCCGCAGGTGATTATATCATCACAGCCATCCAAATTTAATAAAATTAATAAAAAAACCCTAAACTAAAAAATTGATTTTCCTTTTTATTTTTATAAATAAAAAATAAAAAAAATATTAAAGGAGTTATGTTAAGGTTTTTATTATTATAGAGCGGTGGTGTTGTGTCTTCAAGTGTCGTGCATGCATTTTATGCATCTCTTGCTTTGCATGCACTCTCTCTCTTCCCTTTCTCTCTCTTCACTTTCTCTCTCTACACACAGACTATCCCTCTTCTCTTCAATCCTCTCTCTCTCTCTCTCTATACAAAATCAACAAAGGTTAATTCCGATTACTCCTTCTCTCAATTACTCTCTCTAATCTTCTTCTTCACCTCTCTCTCTTCATGTAACTCCATGTCTTTTCTTTTCACAGATTTGAACACATAGCTATCAAGTTGGGTTTTTTATTTTTATTTTTTTTATAAATTTTTATTTTTATTTTTCCTTTTAAGGTTCATGTGAATGACCCGTTATTGGGTTTTGTTTTGGGGTGTAAACAAGTTTAATTTTTTTGGGTTTTTTATTTTTATAAATTTTTTTAATCCCTTTTTGTGTTTTTATATGTAAATCTCGGAACTTTTTTTGCATGGAAGCTTATCGGAGTTTTCTGAGCTAATGGGGTCAAAAGGGGGAATCTTTTAGGGTTTTTGGGGATTTTGATTATTGGAGCTGATTTTTATTTTGATCTTCTGTGTGTTTTGGTAGTTGAAATTTTTTGGGTTGGTGAGGATTGAATGGGTTCCGACATTTGCGTCAATGGTTCTTGCTGTGTACACGAATGGAAGAAGGGATGGCCTCTACGATCTGGTGGATTCGCCCAACTATGCATCAAGTGCGGGTAAATTTGATTCCTTTTTGCTTCTGATTATGGATATAGATTTCCTTTTCGCTATTTTGGGTTTTGATTTGATGGATATTTTGGGGATTATGGATATATGGCTCATCTACGTGTAAACTAGTTTTGTTGTGAATCTTAAAGAGATATTTTTGGGTTTTGACTTCGATGGAATCTCATTCATGTTCCAATTGGATTAGTTACAGTTCAATATTTCTTTTTCTCCCCCTTTTTCCGTGATTCTCTGGTTTGTGTTTTTTTTTTTTTTTGTGTGTAATGTAATGAAGATGGTCACATTGTGGTCAATGTTTATGACAAGTACTAATTGTGCTTGATCATGAATTGTGGAAGCTAATTGATAAGGATAAGGATCAATGTTAATGATGATTGAAGGAACAGGGGTGTTTGAAATATGTATTCTAAATTGCAACGATTTGGGAGTGAAAATAATATGTAAGTTTTAATTGATTTTTCATGTCATGTATTGCATTGACTAAGTTTTGACTTCTTCATGTGATACTAGATTTATGGAGGAATGGAAGCGGGAGGTACTTGATTCATTGTAAGTGTAACCATATCCGAATTTTAGATGCCAATGTTGCAAATGTTGTTGCTCTCTTTTCACCTCATGTCAATTGTAATAAATGCTTGGTTGATTCATTTTCAACTTATTATTCTAGTATAACTCTATGTGTAAGTGATTATTACTATATATGTGTTTAAGGTCAGAAGTATTAGATCCTTCATTTTGATAAGGAATCTTTGAGTTAATGTAATGTATTAACACTGGTTTATTTTCATCCTATTGACTCTGTATAAATGTTTGTTGCATGTTGATATTTTCTGGTACGTGGTTTTATTGAATTGATCAAGCTGATATAATCGAAGTGCTGCTTTTCTGGCTTCTCATATGAAGTGTCTTGTCCTTATTGAATGATGAATCCAGCTCCTAAACTCTATGATGCATTAGAGTAGTAAAGCAAAATTGTTAATTGATAATGAGAAAATCATGGGAGTGAATCACATTTTCTTCAGGGAAAAAATGCTTGTATTTTATCTGAAAAAAAATGTTCCCATTTTGAGAAAGTCCATGCATTTTCCTTTAAAGAGAAAGTCGACTCAGTGTCATCTAAAGTGCAAGCATCTTGCACTATCAAGGATATTTTTCTTAGAAATTTCTTCACTTACAAATATGGAGTCTATGTTGGTTTTTGTTTTGATGTTATCTTCTGGTTAAATGGTCGTCATGTAATGTTGCTCTCCCTTCTCTGGTTTATACCCCATCAGTTCCACAATATCTGTTGATTTGAAAACGTGGTAAATCCATAACTTAACTATATCTATCCAAATCTTAGTTATGAATGCACCGAATTTCCTGAAATGATAGATATTGTAGAATAATGTAATTTTGGTGATCTTACTTTATATTTTGGTTATTAATAATTCATTTATTAAATCTTCATATTTCTCACATAGAAATTCTTTATGTGTCCTCATGTGCTTTAGATCTGCAAGTGAGTATTCAGTATTCTGTAATAACTTCCATCGTCGCGATACTGGTTGGAAGGAGTGTAACTTTTGCAACAAGGTAAAATGATTATCTTTTTTCCAAACTATTATTATTATTAAGAAGTTTGAATCGTATTGAGACCTTTCTGTGTTTAGTGATTAAATCTATTTGACTTCATTTTGCAGCCTATTCACTGTGGATGCATAGTATCTAAATCTTTGTTTGAGTACCTTGACTTTGGCGGCGTAGGATGTGTTAGCTGTGTAAATGCTTCCCAGCTACGTTTGGTAAGTTTAATCTGGATATGTTTCTGTTACTTTCTCCCATCATATTACTATTAGTAATATCGGATTAACTCTGTACAATCCAACAGATTTTGTTTTCTCATATTTTAGCTGCTTAGTCTCACTTCTAGAATCCCGGTTTACTACTTTAGTCATGAATATCTGAATTCCAGTCATAACTGTTTAATGCAATGAAGTTACTAAGCTTTCTCTGCAATTTTAACTTTAGATTACTATCTCCAAAGAATTTGTTATTTAAATGCTTAAGCAGTGGCTTAACTTCAGTTATGTCTAAGAATTTGTACTCTCTGTTGTTGAAGGCCCCTATGTCTGATACCGAACATTTTCCATCATGTGTTAAACTTAAAAGTCATTTAGGGGTCTTCCCCTAACATCATAAGTGGTGTATTTAATAGTTATTGCCCCCAAAATGGTCGTTTTGAAGAACTTCTGGCTTCTGCTGAAGTTTTTTTCAGTGATTATGCTCAGTAAATTGTTGCTTGTGTATTGGTTCTTATTAGAGATTCTATGCTTGGTATTCTGTTAGTGCAGTTATTTGACATTTGTTGTCTAGTGTTCGATATATTATGTTATCTTAATGGATCTTTTACTGCAGATGCGGAATACTGAAAATGGGTCTGTTTCAACTACCAAAAATAATGCAAGTGATCGACACTCTGCTCATATTGACAACAAACAGTTTGTTAGTAGTGTTGATGAAGGAAAACTTATGGAGTTCTGCAGAATTGTTGAAGCTAGCGAATCGAGCCGTTGGAATCATGCTCAGAGAGACAGCTTAATTTCATGTAATGGGCAAAATGGCAAAGAAGTGACATTCAGGGAAGTGGAAAGTGGATTTTCAAATGTGATAAAGCCATCGGTACAGTCATTATCGTTTGCTGCTTTAGAAAATAGTAGACCGACATGGGAGATTAAAAATAGACATGAACCAACGACTCAACCATCTTTGAACATGTGTCTGGGAAATCCTTCCGGGAGCAACTCTGTGCTGCCTTCAGCAACTGAGATTGCAGAAGGAAGAGTTGAGAGCAAGGCTTCTAACTTTCAACAAAGATCTCGACCCATATTGCCCAAACCGTCGAAATCCGGGCTTACTATGAATGTGGAAACAGATAAAGGCTCGACTTCTCAGGCACGCATTGCTCGGCCACCTGCCGAGGGGAGGGGTAAAAACCAGTTGCTTCCTCGATACTGGCCCAGGATCACTGATCAAGAACTGGAGCGGTTGTCTGGAGAGTATCCTATATATGTTTTTTGGAATTTGATAGCATGTGCCCTTGTAGCACAGATTAAAGTATTCAAAACAGAAACTGTTAATGAGTATAATTTCAAAACTCTTCTACACTAGTTTCAATGTGCCTGCGCTAACATCTAATTCGGTAGCGACACATAGTTTTACCCGGGTTTCAAAACAGACATCCAAACCTTGCATCTTACTTTTTAATTTTATTTTATTTTATTAATTTTGGTCTTCTTTCATATTAATAATAGCAAATAGTAACATAAACTTGGTTTATCAGCAGTTTTCCTTAACATTATGATAACAGTTTGAAGTCCACTGTTGTACCATTGTTTGAGAAGGTGTTGAGTGCTAGTGATGCTGGTCGAATCGGTCGTCTTGTTCTCCCAAAAGCATGTGCCGAGGTATGTTGAGTATTATTATTTATTACTTGTTATCTGGGCTTGCTTCACTGCAGATATTTATGGCTTTGTTGTTCTTTTATAGAAATACCTATTCACCCTGTAACAGCGAGACATCTTACAAGGTAGCGTCTGAATTGCAGGCTTATTTTCCTCATATTTCACAATCAGAAGGTCTTCCTTTGCGGGTCCAAGACGTGAAGGGGAATGAATGGACATTTCAGTTCAGATTTTGGCCTAATAACAATAGTCGAATGTATGTATTGGAGGGTGTTACACCTTGCATACAGTCCATGCAATTACGTGCTGGTGATACCGGTATAAATCAATCCAGTGAACAAATTCTTGCACACAAATATTACATTACAGTTTGCACTTTTTCCAAAATATACTAGGTTTCACGATTTTTATTCAAACTTGTATCCTGACACATGTTTTGGTTTATCTGTTTCATATTTTATTACTACTAGATCAACTATAGAGTTTAGCTGTGGATATTTTTAGAGATCTATTCTGCAAGTCTGACATTAAGGTTGTTTTATATGATTCTCTTGCTGCAGTTACATTTAGTCGGATAGATCCGGGGGGTAAACTTGTTATGGGTTTCAGGAGGGCGACAAATTCTCCAGATACCCAGGTTGTTAGAAAATATGTGCTTTACCATCACTAGCCTCTAGTTTGAATACAATTATACTTATTTAATTATTTTCTGTTCAATTGGTAAATGTGATCAATGAGTATTGATTCAACAGGATGCCTCTACATCTGCACAATCGAACGGCATTTCAACTACTGGAACCACCTCTGGTGGAACTGAGAATTTGCCAGGAAGTAGTTATGCTGATCATCTCCAGTCGGCGAAAGGGAATGGGGAACCTAACTCTACTGGACATTCGGACCATCCGCGTTCGGGTCCTGGAGCTGCTGGTGCACTTACAACTGAAAATTGTGAGGAGACAATAAACAATCATTCCCTCAAGCAACCAATTCCAGTTTCAGACAAGAAGAGGGCTCGCAATATTGGGCCTAAAAGTAAGAGGTTGCTCATTGATAACGAAGATTCTATGGAGTTGAGACTTACATGGGAAGAAGCACAGGACTTGCTTCGTCCGCCACCTAGTGTCAAGCCAAGCATTGTCACGATCGAGGACCAAATATTTGAAGAATACGATGTAAGTGCTGTGTGTCAAATCACTCCGCAATTATATGGTTTGTAACTTAGCTGTTACAAGGTGAACAGGGAATACTTTTGATTGATGTATTTATTTTTAAATTGTGTCACCCGGCTGATCTATATCCATGTTTGGCTTCATTTAGGAGCCCCCGGTTTTTGGAAAGAGGACTATATTCAGTGCATCTTCATCTGGGTAAGCATATACCACTCTTTCCCCTCTTTTGTGATGCATTTGTACGGCGAAATCAGGAATACTTGTTTTTTGTATTATGTTCCAAGAGAGCTTTTTGACTTCATCATATTGAATAAGTTAGCTGTTTTTTCCAGGGGGAAGGAGCAGTGGGCTCAATGTGATGATTGCTCTAAATGGCGAAAGCTGCCTGTCGATGCTCTCCTTCCTCCCAAGTGGAATTGCTCTGAGAATGTTTGGGATGCAAGCAGGTGTGCAATTATTTATATAGTGACCCCCAATTAGGTCGATCAATTAATCATAGTGAGGGATGATTATTATTTAAAATCCGAGAGACTATTTTGTTCCCTACGATTTTGGTTAAGGAAGAGATTGAAAGTTCAATATTCGTTTTCTTTTTGACGGGATCAGTATCACACCGCTTTATATGAGTTCAGAATAAACAAATCATATGATTCACATTTCTTACTGGGAGCATTGTATTTTCAGGGCTTCATGTTCTGCTTCGGAGGAGCTGAGTTCAAGGGAATTAGAAAGTCTCCTGAGAACCAACAAAGGTATGATACTGCTTTCTGTGTTTAAGATAAGCTCTCCATGGGTTGTGCTTGAGTTTAACATTCATGTATCAATGTCCAAAATCTTATTCCTCATGCTGTTCAACAAGAAATTTACACAGCTTCTATATGTGCAAGAAACTCCCATCACCGCGAGACCGTAACACTACTTTCCAAAATGAGCCCTTGATAGTTAATAGTTGCTGAATCTAATTGGTTGCATTCGATGTTTCCCAGATCTTAAGAAGCGGAGAATCGTTGAGACTAATAAGCCAATCCAAGAGCAAGAGCCTTCTGGGTTAGATGCTCTTGCCAGTGCTGCAGTTTTGGGAGGCAACCTTGTTGATCCTGCCGAGTCATCAGCTGGAGCCACCACTAGACACCCTAGACACCGTCCCGGCTGCTCCTGTATTGTATGCATTCAACCCCCTAGTGGAAAGGGGAGACACAAACCGACGTGTACTTGCAACGTGTGCATGACCGTGAAGCGCCGATTCAAAACCCTGATGCTTAGAAAGAAGAAGCGCCAATCAGAACGCGAAGCAGATGCTGCTCAGAAAGTTCAAATTCCACGAAAAGATGAGTCAGATACCAGCGGAAGAGCTTCACGAGATGATCATAAACCGAGCCACTCAGACAAAGAGGGAGGACTAAACAAAGACCAACAACCAGCCCATGCGGGAGAGTCGAATGCCGGAGAAATAGACCTGAACTCGCATCCAAATCGTGATGACATGGCAGCCGATACATCAGCGGTTAGCACCTCGAATCTTCCTGAAACAACAAACCATGAGGTAAGGAACTATATGAATCAAAATGGCGTTAGAAGCTATAATAATGGTGAAGTGCAGGATGGTCAGCATCCTTCTTTACTCAATCAGTCTAATGGAGGGTGCTTTGGATCATCCATTGTCTGGAAAATGGAAAGAAAAGATGAGGTTTACAATCATGCCAATCAAAGTCAAAACAACAATCCTTCTTGATAGTTTTTTTTTTTTTTATCTTTTTTTCTTCATATTTATTTTTTATCTATACTTTTATATTTCCATTTTCTTGCACTCACAGTATATAGTATATTTTTGAAAAAGTGTTCACAAAGTGGTCAAAGATAGTTCTTTCTTATAGTCAAAAGGATGTATCATCAATATTTTGAAATATTTTTCTTGATGCAAGTAGTTCTGCACTTTCTCTATTTGACAATGTATTTTTTTTATTTGGGTTCTTTATGAGAATGAAAGGAAAAAAAAGGTGTACCTTAGTTTTTTATATTTATTTTTTTTTATTATGTATATAATAGAAAAGTATTCAAATATCCTTTTTTCCTTTGATAAGTCAGAATTAGATAACACTTTTTATGTATTTATATTAGTTTCATATTTTCATAACATAATAATCAACAATTAAAATAATCACTTTTTTATTGATATAGAAAATCTTTCACCAACTAATTATTACTGTACTTTGGTATTTTTATTCCTTAATTTTAATTATACTTATGAATTTAGTTTGATAATATTATTTATGAAATTGGACGCCAAAAAAGTATTATTTATGAAATTTGATAAATATAATTTCTTATGTTATAGTTATTACATATGTTATAGTTATTAATTGACAAATTTTTATAGTTATTAATTGGCCTTAATTATTATTACATATGTTAGTTATTAATTGACAAATTTTTATAAAAAAAGTAAATTTTAAATTGAATTCGAATAATTCGTTCTTCTTCTTTTCCTTTTTTTATTTTCTCTTTATTTTTCTTTGAGTAAATTTTTTTTTTTTTTAGTTGAAACAACGGGGTCAGAAAGCCCCTCTTGCTCTAACAAAGAACCTAGCCCCCTAGGTGGCTGATCAATGAAATTAAAACCAAAATCAAAATAAAAGCTATACTTTGCTAGCCAATCTGCGCTCTGGTTCTTATCCTTGTGAACCTGTATCAACTGGGTTTGCCATGGTCTAGAGATTAGCTCCCTTATATCACGCACCAGAGAATTTGTCTCTGAAAAGTCTCCTTGTGAATGAGGTTTATAGCCTCCCATGAATCCATTTCTAGGATTATCTTTCTCATCCTTATACTCAAGGCCATTTGAAGGCCATGATAAGCTTCCCATAGTTCAGCTTGGGTAACAATGCACGACCCGAGTTTGGCAACGAAACCTGCAATCCATTCCTCATTCTTTCATGGGTGAATTGAGATTTTTTGAGAGTGATTTTTATTTGGCCCATAAATCATGAGCCACACTTGCGTGAAAAATATTTTGAGACATATGAAGTGTGTGAATGTGTGATGTATAACTGTAGGCCCATAATATTATTCTTCCAACAGTAAAATGAAGAGAGTAGTTTTAGATTGAGTTACTTAGTTTCGGATTCGAATTTTGGAGTAATATATATATAGAAGGGGATGTAGTTATGTCAAATTTTTCGAGAAGAACACCCGATAAAGACTAAGGGATTAGTTTGGATCTTTAGGATCTAGAATATTCTTCACCAAAAAAAATGAAAAAAAAATAATACTAAGTAATTAATACAATTTTAGTCAATAAAAGTTAATAAATAGTGATAATATAAAATAAAAAATTAATTATTTAAAAAAATAAAAATAATTATCTAAAATTAATAATAGATCATCTAAATAAATAAAACAAATAAAACAGATGATCTATAAAATTAGAAGTGTTATCCAAAACTTATCTGGGTTGAATAATTGAATAGAAACATGAATATTATATATGATTGGCTATTGTTCGAACAAAGGACTTCCACAAAGGTGATGATGGACGAGTAGGTTATCTTCGCTCGAAGATTGAATTAATATCTTCTATTATAATATTACAATAATTTTTTAATTTCTAAAATTACCTACAAATAAGAGTCTTGATTAAAATAATGTAAACATTCTAATATCACAATGATGCAAACAAATACGCAACAAAAAACCAAATGTTTATGGTCATTTGTATTTTTTTTTTTCTTTTCACTCTATCTCTCTAACTTTGAAAATATGCGAAGTCAACATATCTTTTTATTTTATATTTCAGTATTCCTTCTTTCCTTTCTTATTCTTTAATTTCTTTTGATATACTCTATATATAGCTTGACAACTCACAATTTGATAATCACTATTGGCAAATTGCAAAAAAAAAAAAAAAAAACAAAAAGTCAACAAAATATTATGCAATTATTATATCACCTTCCCTCCAAACATATCCTTAAAACAACACTTTTTTTCGTCCACCTCGAATGCTCTGCATCCATCTATTTATTATTATTATTATTTTTGGTCTGGGATCCATCTATTTATTTTAAGTGACGATATTCTGCATACACTTAGCATGTATTAAAAAAGTAAATACTTATATAAAGATATATTTTTGTGTGAAGATCACATTATAAATTATTAAATGATTTAGTCAAATATATGAAATTATTTAATAATATATAATATATTTTTTACGTAAAAATATTTTTACTGTGAGTATTCCTTTAAAGAAAAAAGAGGTTTCAAATGGTGCAGATAAAGTGACAATTCAGTGTACAAAAAAAAAAGTGACAATTCAAAAGAGGGAATAGGGTGGGAGAGGAAGAAAGTCGATTTAAGGACCACCATGTGGTGTTTATTTGGCCCCAAATAAAGTGTTTGCTAAGGTGAAGAGAAAAATGGTGAAGAAATGAAGAAAAATTAAATTTAATAGTCAAAATGATATAAGTTATATTAAAAAATCTAAATTCACATACCAATTTAATGTCTTATCATTCTTCTTTTCACATTTTTTACATTTTTTCTCTCCACCAAAGAACTCTTGAATATTGAAACCACACCACATTATTTTGTGGACCATTTTTTGGTGGCGAAATTATCAAATGGACCACTAAGATCCAGATAGCATGTGTAATTTATGAAAGTTTTTGGGTCGGTTCACAAATACCTCACCTAATATTCTATGTAGCTGTTATCAGAACTATCATTCACTGTCCTAGTGTCCTTGTACTTTTACGATACCCAACTCACCTTTCTAACCCTTACACCCTAACCCTCGCAATGGGATATTGGGATCTAACACTTCCTTCCAAATCCTAAACTCTTATCTCCCATCCAAACCCCAAACCCTCATATATTATAATTAATAATTTTATTATTTATTTTTAATATTTCTAACAATGAAACTACTTACCACTATAGTAAGAATCAATTTGAAGATGTCATTATAATTATTTAAATTTTTTTAAGAAGCGTAGCATGTTGAAATAACAATATTTTGAAACTAAAACTATTGATATGATATCATAAATATTTGAGTAACATCAACTGCTAATCATAATTCAACATCAGCAGTAGATAATTTTATTTCAAACAATTCCACTAATAAAATCCATAAAGCTTCTTTTTTTTTTTTCCAAAAGAAAATTCACATTTTTTAAAAGATTTTTTTACTCAAAAAAAAGTTTTAATATAATAAATAAAAGATATTTTTATATATATTATTATACCCAAATATAATTGACAAATAAAAATATATTACATAAAATATTCAAGCATAAGATTATTTTTATTTTTATAAAATATCTTTTAAACAAAATCACTCAAAATTTTTTTTTTTATCAAGAAGGTTGCCCAAAAAAGCCTAAATAACCACAACTATAATAAAAGATAATAATAACAGAAAAATAATTTTATTCTATTATTTATTCTTTCAAATGAGAGTAAAGAAATTATAATTTGAATAATTTTTATGATAGGAATGTAATTATTTGCCGTAAAACAATAACAGTGGCAGCAACATAAAAATTTTAATAATAATATGGGTAATTTTATTTTTATATTATTAACACATTCTAACAAATAATTTATTAAAACAAATTTATCTTTCAACAGGAAGACACTACCACTACTCCTAACACATGAATAACTAATTTCAACTATACACAATAAAAAAGAAAAAAAAATGCAATGAACACCCAATAATGTTTTCTCCTATGACGAAACCGGTTCATCACTTAATCAAGAGTAGGGGCTGGCTCACAATTAAAATCACTGTTCAGAGTATCATTAAATGTTGTACGAATTCATCCACAACCATAAACTTGGAATATTGCTCTAATAGCATCATAAACATGTTATTTTTCTCCTGTTTTAGTATCTTCCATGCCAATATATAATGTACTATGTACGATAAAAATTAATATGCATTTAATTTTATGTGAAATTGATATTTTAAAATTGTTATTAGAGTGACAGAATACCAGACAAATGAAGAATATACTTAATAAATAATAAGTCCAAAGTACTTAAGGTAGCGTTTGGTGAAGGGAATTAAGATTGAGACTCAGTATTGTATTTATTGGATTGGGATGGAATTAAAATTTCAGTGATTAGTCCCCAAAATTTCAGTATTTTCAGTATCTTCAATTCGAAGGGATTCGAAGATTGAGGACTGGAACTGAAATTTTAATAATTTTTTTTTACTCAAATATACTCACTCAAATTAAAGTTTTCAATATTAACCTTTGTTCTTTCATTATTGACTTAATTAAATATCTATTTTTCAGTCTATCTCATAGTAAATTTTAAATCAAATACAATAATAAATTTAATTCAATCTTAACCTCTCAATCTTAATTTCTCAATCTTAATTTCTCAATCTCAGTCTCTCTCCTAAACAGTATCTAAAAGATTAGTAATTGTACAAGATTAGAGGGGAAGGTATGTGCCGTGACACTAGCATGTTACGTTACCAACCAAGTTGAGATACTTAAATAAAAAAAATAGAATTAATTTACGTGTATTACTGTACATCTTCGTACACACTATTTCAACACGAAAAAATATAAATAATAACACAAAAAAGTAAAATTTTTATGCTGATATTTACATTTTTTCGTGTTGAAAATAATATATACGGAGGTATACAGTAATATATGTAGCATTATCAAAAAATAATGTAACAAAACAGCTATTATATAATTTTCTTCCATGCTAACGTATGGGGATATAATGTAACAAAACAGCTAACAATTAGATGCATATTGCATGCCAACAACAACGGTTGGGATAATATAGAATCAATTCAAACAAGCCAAAGATATTTCATTTAATATTTTTTATTCGAACTGATGATTGTACAATCCATGAATTATTACTCATTCTTCTGTATCGTAGTCCTTCAAATTCTCTTATCATTCAAGGCCAGACATCAACTTTGTTACCCTTATGTTCACGATATTTCTTCTCAACCTTTTTTTTCCCTCCTCAGAACATTGCTCTTAACGCACTACAACTTCATCTCTCAACGCCGGTGCATGTATTAAACTCTAAATCTTAAATTTTAACCTTTCCAAAGCATGAATTTTTTTAAAAAAATTGAAAATAAAAATTGGAATATTAATTAATTTAAAAGTTATTTTTTTATACATTTTATAATTGATATTATATGAATGAAAATAGAACAAAACATTAATATTCCCGTTGAAGTTTTTTTAAAACAAATAAATGAAATTAAATTTTATTAACAATAAAAATATCTTTTATTTATTTAAAAACGTGATAAAAATATTAAATTATAAATATTTTTGTTTTATTGTAAATAAAATTGAAGATTATTTTCATCGTTAGATATAATATCAACGTCAGTACCCACATAAAAACAAATGTGCCTTAAAAATCCCTTTTGTTGGTGCTACTGTACCACCACACCTACCAGCCGCTTTGGCCCTAGACATAAGTTGAACATCGGAAAAAAAAAAAAAGTGCTTTAAAAGAATATTAAAAGTTTAGAGTAAGGGAAGATTTTTGGTGAAAATACTAAAATATTTTTTAATGAAAATATTAAATTTTGATTGTTGATTTGTATTATTAAAATTTGATATGTAATTATTGTAAACATTATGAGAGAGAAACTTCTAAATATGTTATTATTCTCACAAAAAGACACTTAATTATCTTTATGATAGAATTTTAATAATCATCCATATTCATATAAAGCTGCACATGTAACGAACTTCTTTTTATATATATATATATATATATATATATATGCACCCAACGCATGCATCAACCAAACACATATCATTCAAATTCGTCCACTTAAAAGTATCAGCCATGGAGTCTTCTCCTGCCTTCTTTCTCATATTCTCTTTCATTATACCTGTCTTCATCTTCATCATCAAATTCAAACTCCTCAAATCAAAGAAGCCTAGGCTCCCACCAGGCCCTAAACCATGGCCTATAGTCGGTAACCTCCCTGAAATGCTTGCTAACAAACCCACATTCAGATGGATTCAAAACATCATGAATGATCTTAACACCGAAATCACATGCATCCGTCTAGGTAACATTCATGTCATCCTGGTGACAAGCCCTTCCATTGCACGTGAATTTTTACTGAAACAAGATGCGATTTTCGCATCAAGGCCGTTGAATTGGTCTAGTAAGTATGTCTCATCAGGATACTTAACCGCAACTATAGCACCCTATGGAGAACAATGGAAGAAAATGAAGAGAGTCATGGTTGAGGAATTGATTTCGCCCCAAAGGCATCAATGGCTGCATGACAAAAGGGTGGAAGAAGCCGACAACATTGTCCGTTATGTGTATAACCAAATCAAGAATAATGGTAACGGCCTTGTGGATTTGAGGCATGTAGGGCAACACTATGTTGGAAACTTGATTAGGAGGTTGCTCTTCAACAAGAGGTACTTTGGTAATGGTAGTGAAGATGGTGGTCCTGGTGCTGAGGAATTGGAGTACGTTGAAGCACTCTTCCTTGTGTTAAAGCATCTTTTTGCGTTTTCTATTTCTGATTATCTTCCATGGTTGAGGTGGCTTGATTTTGAAGGTCATAACAAAATAATAAAGGAAGCTACTAACACCATAAGGAAGTACCATGATCCAATCATTGAAGAAAGGATTCATGAGTGGAGGAATGGGACAAGGACACATCAAGAGGATTGGCTTGATGTTCTTATCTCCTTGAAGGATGCAAACAACAATCCATTTTTGACTATGGAGGAAATCAAAAGTCAAATTATGGTAATTTACTTATTTAAAGTTCGGCTAAAATATATTTTTTTTCTCAAATATTTTTAAAAAGTTTTTAAAATATTATATTTAGTTTAAGAAAAAGTATAAGTAACTAATATTTTTCTAACCAATAAATCATCCAACAAAAAATAGAACATTTATAACCACTGTTTATAGAACATTTATAATGAAAGTCATAGAATATCAAATACTTATTTAAAGCATCCAACAATAAGTGAGCTCAGAACATCCAAAACCTAAACAAATAGATTATTTAATTTAAGTTGTTGGCTGAATTTTTATTCGTTACCTAGCATTGTTGTTCAATAATTCTAGATATACACTTATTTTACCAAACCAAGTCATTTATTTTATGTCAAATAGAAAATTATTTTGATATCAAATAAAATCTTATACTATTTATTTTGTATTATTTGACATCGAAATAGTCAATTATTTGACGTAAAAATAAAAGACTTAATTAAACTTAATTAAAAGAATAAATATACACATTACATTATCTTTTAATTTTATTATTTATCTTAATTTTTTAATCATCAATTTAAAAAAAAAAAGTTAAGAATTTTAATTTATTTTGCCCAACATATTTAATTTAATGAAGGATACGACTACTTTAGTCAAATAACTCATTACCATATTTTTAACTAATATATATTAGTATTGATGGCCCATCGCTAGCCAAAAATAGTAAAATGCCTGATGATATGACTTTTTTTTATTCCACCAATACCCAAAACTATATAATGACGGTTAACATCGTCACATTTTCTCTCATCCTTCTCTCATCCTTCCTTACCATTTTCTCTCCACTTCCATATTCAACATCATCCTCCTCTCACCACTGCAACCGCCACCCATTTTACCTCCACAACTCCACCTCCATCATCATTTATTTGCTACATAGCTTCTTTGCCCTTCTGATCTTTATTTATTTTGCTGAGAAAACATTAAGCAAATAAGAACATGAGACAATTCTTGCACTGTATCTGTTAATTGTTTTATTGTAAAAAGAAATAAAAAATAAAATAAAAAGAGAAAGAAGGAAAAAGTCAAGAGATCGATATGAAACATTGCGTAAATGTTACTGAAAGAGTAGCGTGGATTTGCAATGCTCTTCTGGCTTATTAAATTGTTAAATAAAATATAACGAGAACTACTGAAACGACTATATATGTAGGAGGACACGTACGTAAACCAGCAGTGGCATACATTTGGGTTGTTTTTGGCGCACATGCATGATGTCTTTTGATAAGAGCCATATTTACTGTGTGTGTGCGCTATGGAGACGAGGGAGGGTAAGAGATATATAGAGAATGTGAAGACGTTGAAAATGATAACGTGATAAAGAGTATGATTGGAATGAAAAAAAAAAAGTTGATTAATAAAAAATTTGAAAATATTAGAAAAAAATCAAATTAGTAGAGTAAGTATTAAAAATATTTTCAAATTTTTTATAACAATAACAGACAAAAAAATATTTTATACTTAATATTTTATATTCTATTTGTTTATAAGAGAAATATTAGATCGGTAATAATTTTTCTTTATTTTTAAACCTATATTAGGAACCTATATTATTAGTCCTAACCAATAAAAATTTAGTCATTATTAGCTAATAATCTATAAAAGTCAAAGGCATTCACATTTTGTGAGTAATTACTCTTTTATTTTTGTTTCTTCTTCTTCACACTACAATATCATCTACAACTAGGTCTCCAAGCCACCACTAGTCGCCACCACCAACCACCGCGGATGATCCTATGACGATTTCTCTGGTGATTTTTTTGGCGACTCTTATTCACTCCCAATTATAAATACTAAATATTAAATTCTAAATTTTAAACATTAAATCTAATTAAAATTCTATATTAAAAATATAACTGTTTCATGTTTTCTTTTTCTCTTGTCAATTTAAGTTTTTGGAATAAATGGTTTCATCTTTCATGACAATCTAAATTGTAAACCTTAAACTATAAATTCTAAAAATCAATCCCAAATCCTAAAACTAAATCTTAAACTCTTAATCCTAAAACTTAAATTCTAAACATTAAATTATTTTAAATTATTTATTTAAATTTTTTGAATGTTTTTATTATTTCTAGTTTTAAATATTTATTTTTAATATACGTTTATTAATTATTTTATTAGCTAAAATTTATTGATTACCTATTCTTTCTCTTTTCTCCTTTCTCATTGTTATTTGTCATAACAACCTGATTTGGTTCGTCACTAGAACATAAGGGGTAGATTTCCAAGCAAGTCTCTTAATTATATAATTAATTAGAATAATAATTCTTTTCAAAACATATAATTTTAAAACTGCATTTATCTTATACTGCTACTATGAAGTTATACAAATATATGATCCATTATATATATATATATATATATATATATATATAACATTAACCAGAACTTAGAATCACTAAAAATTACAATACACAATATATGACCTTCGGAAGATAAGGGCTCATTGATAACTAACATTTACTGAAAAGCTGATGGATTAGGACTCAAATCAATATATGTATATTAAGAATATAAGAGTTGAAGGGATGAATTTTGCAACTCATTGAATAAACCATGTATGCATAGCTCACATGAAATAATATGAATTATATATCAAAATTATTAGATAATCAGTTTAGATTACAAGATTTAACGGGAGCTATTTTACTTAATTTTTATTATTTTAAAAATTTATTATCAAATTGCCACCGTTTTCAAATTATTTATTTATATGACACCTCTAATTTTTTTGAAATGTTGATTAAGAAGCGTCTATGTGGTAAGCGTCTTCAGTGAGTGAACGCTGAAGGAGAAAGCGCATCGGACAAAGAAATATTACCCGACAAAACGTTAAATAATTTAAAAACAGTGGATAATAAGTTTTTAAAATAATAGCAACCGATGGAGTAGATTTTAACCTGTGACTTACACATTAATTAAGCTAGGATACTCTCTATTGGTTGAATACGACCAACATCTACTATAATTCTCTTGGTTGATAAAAATGAATATGAATGTTGGTGTCTCTTGCAGGAAATTACAGTTGGAGCAATAGATAATCCATATAATAATGTTGAATGGATACTTTCTGAAATGATGAATCAACCAGAAATACTTGAAAAGGCCACTGAAGAACTGGAGAGCGTGGTAGGAAAAGAGAGATTAGTACAAGAATCTGATATTCCAAAGCTCAACTATGTGAAGGCATGTATAAGAGAAGGTTTTCGCCTTCATCCAATTGCAGACTTCAATGTTCCTCATGTCTCAATAGAAGACACAATTGTTTCCAATTATTTCATCCCAAAAGGTAGCCATATTCTTATTAGGAGGCAAGGTATTGGCCAAAATCCAAGAGTTTGGGAAGAACCCTTGAAGTTTAAACCTGGAAGACATTTGAAGAAAGATGGATTTCGTGTGAGTTTGGGTGAGCCAAGCTTGGAGTTGTTCACATTTGGGATTGGAAGACGAAACTGCCCTGCAGTGACACTTGGGTCTACAATGACAATTATGCTCTTTGCAAGGTTGGTTCATGGATTCACTTGGATTCCTCCTCCCAATGAACCAATCATTGATCTCTCTGAACTTGAGAGGGGCACCACAAAAGCTAAGCCACTGGTTGTACTGGGAAAGCCAAGATTACCGGTGGAAGTTTATCATCAAATGAATTAAAAGAAGGGAAATAAGGCGGAAATAATAAAAATTAGTCTAAAATAATTTAATTTTTTTTATTTTGTATTTATTAATTATCATCTGATGATAAATGAATAATTTTAAGTGTTATAAATATATAGTTATAAATATTATAATTTTATGTCATCGAAGAATTATGTTTGAATTATTTATGTTGGGTTCGTGTATATTAAATTGACTCACATGTAAATGCTATTTTACTTATTTACAGTTAATTTTGTATTAATTATTAAATGATTTAACTAATTTGTGTCCTAAGAACACAAGACACATAATAAATTTATTATTAATAGAAAATTTTAAATATTTATATTTAATAAATAAAAAATAAATATATTAAAAACTTAAATTTTTTATATTTTTAATAAAATTTTTTAATTTATAATTTTATCACATATTTTAGCTAAACACATTATTAAATTACCACTGTTTTGAAATATATTACCGGCCATTGTTTTGAAATATATTACCGGTTGTTCATGACTATTTAATAAAATTTATAAGTTGAGTGAATTTGGAACAAAGTACTTGAGGAGTTGAGGCATGATTAATGAGGTTTAATTTGCTGGTTTGCTGCCTGCATTGACTGCCTATATCATTAATGGGTGTGTCTGTTTTCATTTTAAGTAGAATTACTCCAATTATATTAATGATTATTAAATACGAGTCATTTAATAATATATGATAAAAGTGAGTAAACATATTATTAGTCGAACTAAATTATATAATAAGAAATGATGACGTCAAACTTTTAGGGTGTAGTAATAGGAAAAGATGATGTTTATAATCATGCACCAATCCAAGTCAAAACAACATTCTTTATTCCTTAAATATAATTTCTTTATTATTATTATTACATATTTTATTTTCTAGCAATTGAAATATTTTTTGGACACAGGGCCGGGCCCAGAGCTAGAGCCGGCCCGACATAACCCTAACCCTCTTTCCCTATCCTAAAGCCCCATTTCCCTTTTTTTGTGGTACACTTCCTTTTTGGTCCTGTTTTTGTGGTACTCGTAAGTAATTATACTCAGAGTTTGTTGAGAAAGATTTTTGTTTGGCCCATAACTCAGGAGCCACACTTGGGGTGAAGAATATTTTGAGATAGATGAAGTGTGTGGTGTATAAAATTATGTTTGAAGGAAGCGAAAAGAATAACCAATAATAGGGGGCCCATAATATTGTTCCCCCAACGGTGTAATGGAAAAAATATTTTACCAAAAAAGAAAGAAACGAAAAGACAAGAGTACAAGACCAAAAATTTAAAATTCTGCCAAAAAATATAAAAGAATCTGAAATTAATTCTATCTGAACCACATTATATATTAGGGTAAAGGAAATTTTTGTTCCTGACGTTTTAAAAATTATACAAATTCATCCTTGATTTTTATGAAATACTTAATAACCCATGACTTTCAAAAAAATAATATAATTATACCCCTCTGTTAGTTTGACCCGGCTACTAAAAAAACGTTTGTGATTCTTCTTTTTCATCATTTGTAAGGAATTCTATTGAAAATTTTCATTTTTTTTAGCCAAGTCAAACTCACAAAGGGGCATAATTGTACTTTTTTTCGAAGATTAAGGCTACTAAGTATTTCACAAAAGTCAGGAGTAAATTTATACAATTTTTTAAAAGTTAGGAGCAAAAATGTACTTTTCCCTATATATTATAATATTCATTATAACAAAAGAAATTATAATATTTATCTATTTCATTTCTAAGAGTAGATTTTGGTAAATGACAAAAAAAAAAAAAAAAACCAGAGAGTAGATTTTGATAGATAATATGCTGGTTCTAATTAAGGGTGAGTTTAGTAAAATTTTTGGATCGAGGGTTCGGTAACTCAAAAAGCCAAGGAGTTTTTACTCCTGGCTTTTGAGAGCCGGAGATGCTTTTGAGAGTACTTGCCGAGTAATTTTTCAGAGCTGGCTCTACCACCTTAAAAAACAAAATGACAAATTAACTTTAAATTTTAATAAAAAATCATTTTTTACCAAATACTGTATATATGGCTCTTGCTTATTGAGAACTAATTTTGAGATGTTTTACCAAACGACTATGTGGTGACTCTTCGAAAGTTGCTTTTCGAAAGCCCAAAAAATTCGGCAGCTTTTTGAGAACCACATTATTACCAAACCGGCTCTAAGTATTTTTGTGACCTACCTCATTAACAAATCATATATATATATATATATATATATATATAT
>JASCZI010030338.1:0-22157 GCA_036250425.1 Stylosanthes scabra
ATATATATATATATATATATATATATATATATATCAAAATGAATCTATAAAATAAAAGTTTGTGATATATATATTCATGCCATTTTGATAAACTTTTGTCTATATCTTTTATCTTTGCATATATAGAAAATGAAAATGATAAGAAAAATAAATCAAATACAGGAAAAGTATATTATCACTAAAATTATACTAGAAGAGAGGGTAAATATGACAAATTGTGACAGCTTCAAACTGCCACAATTTTTTAAAAAACTCATCATAATAGCGGCGATTTCATATTCTCTTATCTATTTTTCAAGATTGTTATTCTAACCGCTATTGAAAATTACTAAAAAATTATTAATAACGAAAACTTGTTGTCATAGGGGCTAGGAGTGTTTCCTGGTGGATGAGTTCAGGTGTTGATGTAAGCTAGTTAGTCGATTCTACATATTCTTAATGACAACGCCGAAGAGGATATGTATGAATCGTTTCTTGTACTCATCTTAACGGGTCGAGTCTTATGAACGATTCAAAAAAAAAAACTTGTTGTTAAGCGTGGCCTCCCTTGGCCGTGAGCTGTAGCCAACTCATATGATATTACTCCCTCCTTCATTATAAGAAGTTTCGGGTTCCAACTTTTTCTTGAAGACAAAAAAAAAAAAAACGTGGCATCCCTTGTGGTGGCTGGTTGTACCAATTAAGCAAGTAGTTCAAGACTTGTTTAACAGTTAACATATTTTGAATGAGATACCCAAGGTTTTCTTATAAACTAGATAACATTTATTAGACATGTTAGGCATAGGTTTTCTTATAAGATTTTACTCCAAATTTAGAACATCCTAACATAAATATAAAAAATAAATAATAATAATACTGCATAATAATGCTTAGCATATATTATCTTTATAATTGTGAGTAAATAAAATAAAATAATATAATTACATATTTCACGACACAACTAACTTTAGTTCATATCTACATTGAGAAACTTATCATATCCATTCTATGTAAATTATAAATGGTTGACGTGATAGAATGAAAAAGATATGGATATACATACATAATGAAAAAAAGTTCACTGTCTCCTTTGGCAGACTACTCTAACTAATTTTCTTTTAAGAAGTTTTTATTATATGGTGGTGAAAAAGCAACAAATTTCATATCATGGCTATAAGAATGAGGGACACGTACAATAATAATGTTGGAACCATGATCACTGGTATTCAGATTCTCCATGCAAAAACACTACTTTGATTTTTGGCTTAGTTGCCAAACGAGTAAACCACCAATATTAGTCATATATTTTTTTTTAAAAGTGTATAAAAATGATTTTGAATAAAAATTCCCCGTTTATTTAAAATCGCAACAAAAGTTATCAATTTTAGATATTTTTATCAAATTTATCACATAACATAAGATATTTTTATCGAATTCTTAAATAATTTAGGATTATTTTTGTCGTTAATAAAATTAAGGATTATTTAATTTATATTGACTTTTAAAAATTTTATGGGCAATTTTAGCGACTAACTCAAAGAAAATTCATTAATTAGTCATATTTTTCACATAAACACGCATAGATATATATTGAAGGTATCAGTGCTTAGATGAATTAAGTGAGAGAAATCAAAGAGTGTAGAAAAGAAGCATGAGGAAGAGATTGAATTCAGAGAAAGAGAAAGCTCGGTATGTGACTCAAAGTGTGGAGTGTAAGAGTTACAAGCATTAGCCTAGTGGAAGCATATATATAACCCCTAAACACTACTCTTTAGAAGCTACTAGAAACTCTAACAAGTAACTACCTACTGCCACATCAGCATAACAAAATAACCAACTCAAAACTAACTCAAACTACTACTTTCTTCTAGAAGCTAACAGCAACACAACACATAGCAGATGCAGCTCAAGCTATACTATCATATATAATAAATAGAAGCTTTTCATAAATTTTGGAACATTTTTTTCATCAAAATGTAAATCTTTTGTTTTCCCGAATAAACTAATTAAGGATATATTCTAAAACTATTGTTCAAAACTTGAACCAACTCAGGAAAATAAGGAACTTTTTTCACTCTTTTTTAGTTTTGGATTAGAAAATCTCCAATCTTAGATTTTACAATACACCCACACACTCATATTATTATGAGCTCTATATTCTTCCGTGAGGATTAAAATCCGGATGGAACTCCTATAACTATAAGGCAAGTAGGATTACCACTTTAACAAGACCTCGACTGCAACTTTTTTTCACAGTTTTTTTTTGTCACAAATTTGACTTTTAAAATTCAAACTGTGAGCTTCCATTGTTTGGTCTTATTAAATATTTCTGGTCTGACTAAATTAGTAATTTGAGTTTTTTTTGTTTTTTGCTCAAGGAATAAATTAGTCCTTATAGGCTAGTAAGCGCTTGCATAGTTCCATATCCAATAGTCATATGTTGTCAAAAAATTAAAATTGGGCTTTTCCTTTGACAAACGTTCATTTCAATATGCTAACCTTTTATTCAAGAAAGTTTTGGTTTGTTTTCTTCCTTTAGGCTTTTGGTATGAAAACTTGATTTTTACCGAACACAATGCACGATTTTCTTTTACATGTTGGTATAAAAAATTGACACAATATTTTGTAAATTATAGCTGGATTTTCCTCATGATAATGCTAAACAATTTAGTGTCGAGTTCAAAAAGTTATTGTTGTTATCGTTCGATTAAGTACGATAGCAAATCAATCATAAATTTACTTAATTTAGTGGTTAGGTCATTAAGTAATTACTAGTATTTTTGTCCGTAATAATATTACGGATTTGTAAAAGACTTTAATAGGAATATTTTATGTACTTTAAATTATTCGGGAATTTCGGGGTAGGGTTGGGGATCCCGGCTAGGGTCCCCGTGCTTGCCTCGTGAAAATTTTGCCTCATCTCCATCCCCTCAAAAAAAATTTCCCGCGTTCGAATCTCCATTCAGGGCGGTACCCGCAGGGATCCTCGCTTCATGGGGATTTTTGGCACCCCTAGGTTAATTGGAAGCCTGAAAGTGTTTGTTAAGGTCAGTTGGCAATCTGTTGAGGTGAACTGGAGGTGGTTGATCAGAATTATTGACAGATAGATTTTTGGAAGTCATTTAGCAGTGTTCTGAAAACCGAACCGGACCGGCCGGTTTGACCAGAAAAACCGGGAACCAGTCCTTTATCCGATCCGGTTCACATGCAAAAATCGGTTGACATCAAATCAGTCAAAAACCGTGAACCGGTCAAACCGGACCGATTATTTAGCGTTTTTTAATTGAAAATTAAATAATTTTATAATGATTTTAAATTATTTTATTATATTTTTAAGTAAACGGTCCGACCTCGGTCGAACCTCTAAACCCTTGAACCAGTCAGTCCACCGGTTCAGTGACCGGTCCGGTTCTCTGAACCTTGTCATTTAGTTGTAGCTCAGTAAACAATTAGTCAATCAAGATAGTTTAATGATTAATTGATCGAGGTAAATAGATATTCAACAGAGAGAGTAATAAAGGAGATGAAAGTGAGTTATGAAGGAACTCTTTAAATTTGGAAAAATCTAAGAGAGGTGGAGAAATAGATGTAAGGAATGAAAAACATAAATAAAAAAAATTGTTGTCAAATTAGTAAAAAAAATTAGTTATAAAATTATATATTATTTATACAAATTATAGAACTATAAATATGTTATATATAATATTATATAGTTAATAGAGGTGAATGATGGAGATAAATAAAGAACGGCAGAGCAGTACACAGAAGATGATGAAGGGAGTAAAAACGCTTATTAATTTTGGAAGAAAATATTACAATTTAATTGTTAAATTATGTGATATATTTTAGTTGTCAAATTGTTGATATATTATAGAACTATAGACATTATAAATATAAAAAAGATAGAATAAGGGGAATATAAGAAAAATGAAATGGAGAAGAAAAAATAAGATCGAGAAGAAAGTTGGGAAGAAGAAGAAGGGGAAAACTCCTTGAGTTTGGAGGTAAAGATTTTATTTCGATTATAATGAGGAAGTGACATGTGACACATTTTGATTGAAAAATTAAGGAAGGGGATAGAGAATTAGGATATGGAGAAGAGGAAGGAGAGAACTCTTAATTTTGGAGGAAAAAAAATTTAATTTCAATTGCAATGAGAGAGTGCCATGTGACACATTTTGGTTGTTAAATTAAGTAGGGAAATAGAAAAAGAGGATATGAAGAGGAGGAATGAGAGAATTCTTTAATTTTGGAGGGAAAACTTTAATTTCAATTGCAATGAGAGAGTTTCATGTGGCATATTTTGGTTGTTAAATTGAGGAGTGAGATAGAGAAAGAAGATAGAAATATGAAAAAGGAGAGAGCTTCTTAATTTTGAAGGGAAAAAGTTAATTTCAATTGCAATGAGAGAGTGCTATGTAGCACATTTTGGTTACATAATTATATATATATATATAACAAAATAATAGATAATAGATTATAATGAGAGATTGTTATGTGACATATTTTAGTTGTTAAATTGAGGATGAAGATAGAGAAAAATGATAGGAAAATGAGAAAGGAGAGAACTCTTTAATTTTGGAGGGAAAAATTTAATTTCAATTATAATAAAAGAGTGTCATATGACAAATTTTGGTTTTATATATATATATATATAATAGATTTTAAATAAGTGTGGAGAATTGGAATTCAGACACTTTAATTTTTTAGATTTCAATAAGTAAGTCTTTAAATAAGAATACATAAATAAGTCTTTAACATTTACCTTTATTAAATAATACAGTCGTCTCTTATAATTTTCATTGGATGAAGGACAAAACATTTTTCAAAAATTTTAAAAATTCAAAACAACCTTTGAAAATTAAAATTATAAGAATTTGAAAATCAATTAATCTTCGTGTACACCTCTATCCAAGTCCCAACGAACAGGTTTTTACTACTAGAACGAACAGATTTTTAAAAGCAAACGAACATGTTTTTAACCTGTTCGTATCAACTATAAAACATGTTCATTGTATATATAGATTTCTGTTCGTGCACGAACAGAATATTACTATCAGAACGAACATGCTTTTAAAAGCAAACAAACATATTTTAAAACATGTTCGTGTCAACTATAAAAATATGTTCGTTATATATATAAAAACATGTTCGTTTGGGACTTAAATAGAGGTGTACACCAAAAAGAGGTGTACATATATAATAAAAATAAATATTTAAGACTATTTTATATATTTTAAAACTTAAAAAAAACTCAAAGTATTGTTCCACTCTAAATACTTCAATTGTATTGTTCCCTTTAATTAGCATATAGTATGAACGTTTAGACTACATATATGAAAAAGAGAGGTACGTGGTTGCGTTGAGAAGTGAGAACGATGGAAACCAAAGATAAGGCTTTAAGGGCAGCATGTATATATAGATTAAGCATTATCATTAATGAAAAGTAGGGTTTGTAGTTTTGTTTTTGTATATGTTGTAAATAGAAACAAACATGAGGGAGACATACACCAAGAAATGGACAACAAAAATAATATTCCAAGTGAAACAGATATATACTGCTACTACGTAAGCAATCACGCTTACAATTATATGCTTGCAATTATTGGTCCTCAGTATTATAATATCTCTTTTTATTATTTCAACTTACATAATGAAAAAGTATTGGCAAGTTAATATTATATGGAGATAATAGAAAGTCAATATTATTATTATTTTTTTTTTACTATTCACTATTTCCTTAATTACATTTATTGACTCTCTATTAGTCCACTAATATTAATTTCGTAGCATTACTCTTTCAACAATTAGGCAACTTTTTTTTATAAGAAGCATATCATATAAAATTTAATTAAACAGTCCATCCCACGAAATAGAACATTCAAAATTCAGTGAAATACATCATTTCAAACTTAATAAAATTAAAATTTTTTTAATTGTTAGTTGATGTTGGTTGAAATTTTATTAATTATTTAATATTATTAATTAATATTTAGTTGTTTATTATTATATAACTTTGTTCAAACGGAGTCGAGATAATCTTCATAGGAATAGCTTGAAAATGACACTGTATATATGTAGTTATCAATGACGACAAATGCCTTTTGAAATTTGATGCGTGCACTGCAAGAGATAACAAACCCTGTTTACCATATAATTTCTATATGCCATTCATTATATAATTTCTAGAAAATTTTTATATATTTAGAAAATTTAAAAGTTAACATTTAAAAACGAGCAACCAAAATATTTATAAATGTTAGTTATTTCAAATTTTGGAAAAGATGTATATCATTTTATTAACAAAATAAACCATATGTTTTAATTTTTATCATCGTAATTTTGAAAAGTGTGCTTGAATGTGCTAGTATGAATGGTAAGTGCATGAGTGAGTATTAGGTGTGGAGGATGCATGAATTATATATGAAGGTGTATATGCTAATTGATGTGAATGAGTCATAAGTGTTGCATGAAATTGTAAGTTGGATAGGTGCATAGAGAATCATTCACGAGGCCACACCAAATGTTATTATATCTTGGTGTTGAATCTTTGTAATTGTTAGATATTGTTTAGTTTTTTTTTACTACTTGATGATAATGTATTAGACTCAATTAAAACTTATTCTCTCAATTGGGGTTGAGAATAAAACAATTTTTTTATAAAAATAAATAAATAAAGAGAATGAGTCCGTCAAATAGCATTATATTTAAACTTGATTCACCTTCAAACTTATTCATGCCAAGTTAGACAGTGTTGCGTCGCTGTTAAATTTAGAGATATATTCTAATTTAAATGAAGAATTTTGTGTACCAACAAAACCAAGAAAAAAAAAGTTTTTTTTGTACAATAATAATATGTATGTGCTGCTACTGCCGAGTGGAGAAAGCATTGCTTCCCAATGCAGGCAAGGGTTCCAAACCTTTGCATGCGCTGAAAGAAAAACTAAGTGGGGTGTGTGTGGGGTGGTGACCTATGTGTCACCTTTGTCCAAAAAAAATAAAATAAAATATAAAAAGAAAAAAAAGTTGCACCTTAGACTGTGTGAACGGATCTTTAGGACAAACTAATAGAAAAATAGATAAGAGGCCCAAAGAATAGAATGTTAGATAACGATAATCCAATTCCTCACCAAAAAGGACATTTTATTTTTCGCATTGTCATCAAGGTTTATCTAATTTATTCCGAAAACAAATATCTAATTTAAACACTTACATATTTTGTCAAAAAAAAACACTTACATATCTAAACACTTTCATCCAATGGACCCAAGGGAACCTGTTGCAGTAATTTAAAAGACATGTTTGAATTATATGCCGTAGCATACAAAAGACATGTTTAAATATATAATATATATTTAAAATATTAAACATCATTTTTATATATATAAATAGAATTATACTACATGCATACTAAAATTAGCCACTATTTTCAGTCATCGTATTTTATATGTATATAAATACAACAATTCAAAAATAAAAAATATCAAATTCACTCATATGGCACACGCTCTTCTATCTTTTTGTTTTGGAGTTTTGTCTTTGGAAGTTCCTCCCCAAAATCAGCCCACCACCTCTGCACCCATTATATTCCAGTTGTTTTTGACGAAGAGTATTATTGAAGGTTTTTGTTGTGGGAATAATTGTTTAATTATGTATCTTACAGAATCTATTATTTTCTTGGAAGATGATTCTTGCTTGAATTTTGGTGCATAAAGATTTTGAACTGTGCATAAAAATTTGATCTTTAACTTATCTTAGTTTTATAAATGTGTGTTGCTGAGAAGAATAAAGTAAGATCAGTTCAGTGGTTGATAACAATAAAAATATTTCACTTTTATTTTTTAACTTCTAAATCAGTGTACTCCTTTTTTTAATTCATTCTTATCCAGTGTTTAATTATAAGTTTATTATAGCATGAGTTTAATTTTTTATTTAAATTATTGAATTTAACTATTACTTTAGACGAATTTGATTATAATTAAATTTTATATTATAATTTAAAACATGTTTAATTATAATCTAAACATAGTATTGAATTATTATTTTGATTATTGAGTTAGTTATTAACTTACCCGTATTTGATTATTATCGAATTTTATGTTATAATTCATGACGTGTTTGATTATAATATGAATATAGCATTCAACTATAATTTAGATTATCGAATTCTATTATTATTTTGAATGCATTTGATTATGATAAAATTTTATACTATAATTTGAAATTCGTTTGATTATAATTTAATTATAACATTAAGTTTCTATTTTGACTATTAAGTTTGATTATTACTATATATGTATTTGATTATGATTGAATTTTGTATTATGATTTAGAATGTGTTTGATTATAATTTAATTATATATCACCAAATTAAAAAATAATGATAAAAAAATTGGAAAAATAAAATAAATCTAAAAAAAAAACTCTGAAAAACATTTTAACTTAATTAATTAATCAATGCAATCTCATATAAATATCATCGTTGTAATTTGAATCTTTCTACAAAAATTATCCATATAATATTTTGCAACTTCATTTTTTTAAAGAATGATAAAGTTTATCTGCACAAAGTAATTCATCATTGTAGCCCCACCTAGAATATAACATGGAAAACGATGAAGTCAAAATAATATGTAATTAAAAAACGATGTAAGATGAAGAGTTGTGTGGGTTTGACCTTGAAAGAAGCTTGGCGCGCGTGAAGAATGTATTTAATTGTCCATGGAAATTGTGAATATGTACTGTATAAAATATGATGATTGATTTTGGTAGCTGATTTTAGTGTGCAAATAGAATTATTCACACAAATGAGTATATGATGTTTTTGGTGTCTAAGTCTCTAGTTTACATGTAATAAAATAATTCTTAAAAAAAATAAAAAAAAACATTTTATTTACTGTTAAAGATTATATTAAGAAAGAATATAGATAATTAATACTTTTACAAACAATAAATCAGCCAAGAAAAATAGAGCATCCATGACTATTATTTTTAAAACATTTATAATAAAAGTTATAGAACATCCGAAATCTAAAGTAATCATCAATAAATTTTTTATTTCTTTAAAAATAGAACATCTGAAACCTAAAAATAGAATATCTCATTTAAATTGTTCATTAAATTTTTATTAATTACTAGCATTGTTGTTATACTAATTATGAGAGAAATACTTTAAAAGGAATTCAAAGATTAAACTTTACGACAATATGAAAATTTCATTTTGCGTCAATTTTTTATATGTACCTTTTAATTAAAAATAATTCTACGTGAACAATTAGTCTTGGTCAAGTAAATCCAATTAAGTCATTTATTTTTATGCTAAATAGAAGACTATTTTGATGTCAAATAAAACTTTATTTCAATATAATTTTTTATACTATTTGACACAAAATAATATTCTATTTAATATAAAAATAAATTATTTGGTTGAACTTAATTGACCAAAACTACCTGTTCAAATAGCATTACCCAAATGTCTCCTTGATAATTTGTAAACATGAGAAGCACGAGAATATTGCAGATCAATGGTTCCAGAATAATAATAATCAACATTTTCCACCTTCAATTAGGTGAAGATTATTATAATTATAGATCATAATTTTAGGTATATATTTATTTTAATCAATCAAATTATTTATTTTATATTAAATAAAAAATTATTTTAATGTGATGAAATAAAAGTTTATTTCGATATTTTATATTATTTGATACCAAAATAATATTCAATTTAGTATAAAATCAAAGGACTTCGTTAAACTTGACTAAACAAAATAAGTGTACACATAGCATTACCGTAATTATAATTATAATAAACATGTAAATCTAATTAAGGGACGGATTGGTAATGCTGTGGTTCTCAAAAAGTCGCTAAGTTTTTTGGACTCTCGAAAAACAGCTTTCGGAGAGCCATTACATAGTCGTTTGGTAAAACATCTCAAAATTAGCTTTCAATAAGTAGGAGCCACACATATAGTGTTTAGTAAAAGTAATTTTTTATTAAAATTTAAAGTTAATGTGTCATTTTACTCTTGTAGAGTCCAAAAGCACCCGGGCTCTAAAGCTTCTTAGTTTTTCAAGTTACCAAACGCAAAAAGGTGGTTCGTGCTCTCAAAAAGTAGAAGTAGTTGGTCGAAAAACTTTACTAAACCCACCGTTAATTTAGATTGGCTTTCGGAAAAAAAATTTATGCGTCTTATTAGGATTTTTTAAACATAAATTTTAAAAAAAATATATTGTAGGTTTCTTAAAAAAGAAAAAAAAATTTTTATAAGACGTATTTAAATGTTTAAAATTTAATGAAAAAAAAAAATCCAAACCATCATAAAATCTAAAGAGTATCTGAAAAGGAAGTTATTAACGTATAAAATTAATCAATGTATATTATTATACATTTTCATACACCTTTGTTTTTTTTTATTTCAATTTTCGTGTTGAGACTTGAGATATGAGATAAATCTCATTTTGGTCCATGAGATTCGCTAGTTGCACTAGAATGGTCCATGAGATTCCAATTGTATTATTTTAGTCCCCAAGATTTAAAAAATTGCACTAAATTGGTCCCTGGTCCTCTTTTCGATATAATTTTGGTTAATTTCGTGAGTGACGTAATAACTGCCTTGTATGTTAGACAACATAAAACGATGTCTTTTCATTTATGATACTTAGTAATCGTTAAAACAACATTATTTAATACCTAAGAAGCATAAATGGAAGAGTTATGAAGTGATTAGATAGTAGATAAATCATTTTTAATGATCATTAAACGTTAAACGTCCTTTTATGTTGTTCAATGTGCAAGGCAGCCACCATATCCTTCACAAAATTTACAAGAATTAGACTGAAGAGAGGTCAAAGACCAATTTAGTACAATTTTTTTCAATTTGGGGGACAAAAATGGTACAATTAAAATATCAGAGACTATTCTAATCTAACTCGCGAATCTCAAGAATCAAAATAAAGTTTAATTCCTTGAGATATATTCTTTATGTACTATATGTAATATTTTGGTAAGATATATATCACAGGTTTTGCTCGGTAAGATATTCAGAATCTTGCTAATTAATTAAGTTGGTCTCATATCTATCATCATGGGTTTGGTACATAGCTTAACTAATAATAAAAGATTTAATTTTATCCAATCATCCCAAATTTTGATAAGTTCAGTGTTATATTCACAAGGACGATGAGCCATCATAATCACAATAACCAAAATTAAATTCTTATTTCGGTTTAAATTAATTATTATGGTAGATATTGTATATATATTTTGGAGGATAAGATGAGAACATATTTTTGGTATTGAACATCATATCAAGGCTATTTTATTATTATTAATGATAATTTTATTTATATATTAAAATCAACCATCAACGTATAATACACATTAAAATATGATTATTATTACTATTATTGAATTCTAAGTTCCGTCACTTTAGGAAATGCCATTGCAAAAGGGGACAAGTTTTGGTGAAGTCGTTAGATGAATTATTTCCACATGAGACTACATAATAAACATGTACCTAATGGGTCATTATAAAATAATAAATAATTCAAATTTTCAAGAGAATAGGTTTATGGGCTTTTTTGAATTGTATGCACTTGGCATATAGAAATATTGGATGATCAAGTAAAAATATAAAACTTATAAATGTAAAATTTATAATCAAGTACTTCTATTTTAAAAAAGAAAAATTTGATCCACCATGCATTTTTTTTTAGGTAAAATATGTTTCTATTGCAATTTTCTTTAAAAATACAATTATATGGATTTATGAATACAATTCCTCGTATATATTGTAGGCCCTTCCAATTACCTCAATATCCTTTCTAAAGTTTTTGTTAAGAAAAGGTGTTGATCAAGTTGTTATAACTCTATTATAAATTTATAATATTTTGAATTTTAAAAGTTATTTTACCAAATATAATTATTATTGTTGATACAATTCGATTTGTGCTTATTAAAAGATTATTTTTATTTGATTTTACCAAACACACGTGCTACGACTTTTAAAAAGCTATATTTTAAAACATAATTTTCATAAGCTACTTTCGAAAAGTAAAAGCTTTACCAAATTCACCCTTAATTCAAAGAAGAAGAGAAGAGCAAGCAACAATCAACGAACTTGATTCAAATTTCAAGATTGCTTGCCAAGCCGAATTTAATTATAATTAGAGGAGGATTTCCAGCTGTCCGGGCACGCAACTACAACACATATTCTCATTTTTCAAGAGTGCTCAAAGATTGATATTCTTCTTTAATTATTTTCTTGTTTTGTATTAGTTCTGGTTGATTATACGTATCATAAAAGGTAAAGTGAGAGATTCAAAAGTCATATTCATTTTTTGTTTGTGAGAGTTATAACTAGATTGATTAGTTGTGATGAGGAAAATCCTAAGTGAGTAGAGTTTAGATGTTAGTCTTGAGAGTGAAGTGTGTTCTCAAGCATTGGTGTTTGTATTTGAACAAAGTATAGTGGAAATTCCACTATCGTGAGTGGTGAAGACTGGACATAGATCTCAAGTGGAGAAATTGAACCAGTGTATATCGTTGTGTCCTTCTTCTACTCCCTTCTCTCTTTAAGTTAATTTGCTGTTTCGGTTTAAGAGACTATTCCTATTTTTATCTTCTACATTCGCTGCAGTTTTATCTCTTAATCCCGAAAAGTATTTACATTTCTTGATTCACCCTCTCTAAAAAATTCTTCATTTATTAGTAGGATAAAAGACAAATATACTCCTATTTTTTTTAGAATTGGACAAAAATATCTTCACTTTGCTAAAATACCCACATGACCCCAACATTTGAGAAAAGTGGACAATACTACTCTTCCGATATTCTAACCCATGTGTGACCATCATGAAGACGTGTGATGTGGCTGTTAATGGCGCCTAGCTAGCCGTAACGGAGCCACGTTATACAGACCAGGCTCGTAATTGATATTAAACAGCAAAACAAAAGTCGATTCTTTTAGAGGAATGAAACCCTAATTTTAAAGGATTCATGTAAAAGAGGGGTAACGGCTTCGTTTTGCTATCTAATTTTCATTACGTGTCTAGTCTTTACAACATGGCTTTGTTACGGTCAGTTAGGCGCCGTAACATTTACATATAGGTTAGACCAACAGATGAGTAGTAGTATCCACTTTTCTTAAAGATTGGAATATTTTAACAAAGTGAAAAGTATTTTTATCTACTTTTAAGAAAGTTAGGAATATATTTATCTTTTATCCTTATTAATAAGTAATTTTAGCCTACATATGTATTTTATTAGTGTATTTAATTTTTTTTTTCAACACAAGCTTATAAATTATGGTGGTTAGCTGAGTGTTATAACACTGCTGTAAAGAATCAACACATACCAAACTCACTCAGCTCTCATGTACCATAAAAAAAAATTCAACTCAACTAAATAAGTGTTATACACTTATACTAACTTCCAATTTCTATTTCTTGCTACGAAACAGAGTAGAAATTGATCCAAAACAAAATGGTTGAAAAAGAATATAATGTGTTGAAGAAAACATAGTAAAATACTTGGACCAGAGTGGGACATAATCAACAATAGTTCTCATGAATACCAAGAAGTGCAACAACACAAGAAATCAAGTACAAGACTACAAGCCAAGGTCAATGCAAAATTAAAATTTTCATTTTCATTATTATTTGTTCAATTTGAATTTTAAACGGCAATTCCGGATTTAGCTCTTAGGTCCTTTCATTTTCATAAGCGACTGGGATTTTCCAGAAGATTTGTAAATATTCTCTTAGGTCATGATGAAACAGAGTATATTTTTTGTTTTGCTTAATTAAACAAATATTTATGTTTGATTGGATGTCATACTCATGCTCCTTACAAATTTAATAGTTTATTCGGAGAAGAAACTTGTACGTAACTGATATAGAGACCATATATTTGATAATAGCAAATTTTAAAGTAAATATACTACATGATTATTTAAAAAAATATGTAAATAAAAAAATCAACTATCTATTTACATTCTTTTAACAAAAGGTTAATCACAAAAAAAATTAAACTTTTCATAAATACTTAAATCAGATACTGCTTCAAATTTTTATTATAAATATAAATTTAATTTGATTGTATTGTTTAAATTTTTTTTTATACTTTTAAATTAAGGATAATGCTGCGGAACCAACGTTAGAAGATCAATAGGGAGCCAATGAGTATAATTAGAAAAATAGTGAGTGGTAAAAGGGAAAATAGAAAAACATGAAAAATAATATTAACTTCCTACTGTCTTCCTAATATTGGCTACCAAGACTTTCTCGTACCATAATAGTCAACTTTTCAAGAGACATATCATCGTTCTCGTTTGGTACGATTCCTTCACTCCAATGCAACGCTATCGTGGTGGAAGACCACCGAGAACTACAAAGGTGGCCCTCTGCGCTCGTCGTAGGGAAGACTCTCAGAAATAAGGACTTGATGGCCTTGGCTTTCAAATTCAGCGCTCAGAGAGTCAGAGTAATGAACTCTCCACCATGACGGTAGTTATCACCGTCAAGGACGTCGCCGTTGAGGAATTTTGTTCCAGGCGCGGTGCTTACGATTTGACCTGACCCGTTAACGGCAAGCCATGAACCGCTTACATTCAAGTGGCAGTGATATTGGAGAGAGAGAGAAAGGAGGTTAGGGTTAAGTTTTTAGTTTAGGACTCTTAGAGTGCGTTTGGGAAAGAGACTGAGATTGGGAGTTTGAGATTAGAGGATTGAGACTGAAATAGGTTTGTATATTGTGTTTGATTTAAAATTAATTAGAGATAGAGACTCGGAGATATAAATTAAATTAAGTTGATGAAGCAGAAACAAATGTTAGCATTGAAAACTTTAATGTTGATTGAGAGTATTTGAATAAAAAATTATTATTCAAGTTTCAGTCTCAGTCCTCAGTCTCCCAGTTCCTTCTAAATAGAGGTACTGAAAATACTGAAATTTTAATTTTAATCTCTGTCCAACAAACACAATACTGAGTCTCAATATCTTAGCCTCAGTTCTAGTACCTGAAAACAATAGCAGCGTAGAGATGTATGCTTTCAAGAGTTTCTCAACATTTAGATGTTGATAACTAATGATTGTGTCTTCAATTTCTATATTTCTATGTCCATATATTAGCGCGCACAAAAACGATGCCATGCAATATGTATAAAATTATCAATAATACTATATATACAACTATATATATAATCAACAATCAACCAAGTAATACATACCAACTCTCATCCGGCGCGTGTTATGCACGCGACCTGCCAACCTTCCCCCACTCGAAAACACGAGTCTCGAGAACCATTTCAAAAATGCAAACCGTCTTACCTTCTGAAACACGTTTTCAAAAAATCGCTTCGACTATCCAAAACAGTTCCATTTCCAACAAAAATCAAATCATTTTTATTTTGCAAAAAAACATCATCGGAGAGAACCCAGCGAAGAACACGAACGAAGCGAGCTCATCCCCTATCGAAGACGAAGAAAAGCAACAACATCGAAGAGGAACTCAAGAAACAGACGAAATCACCACCATCGAAACGGAAAAAAAGTCACACATGAACTCAAAAAATCACTTCAAACGAACTCAAAAACTAAAGGTTGGTGTCTTAAACTCAGTTAGGGTTTCTGAATGACTCAATGCATCTAACTTTATCTGGGTTTAGGGTTTAAATCTGCTATTTCGTTATGTTATGTTGTCTGGGGGTATAAAATTAGGTTTTCCTTTTCGTATTGGTATGTAATTTCGGTTCGGCTTACAAATGTTAGGGTTCGAGTTAGGGTGTGTTGTTTTTTGGTAATTTAGGGGTACAATAAACTAGATCCGGTTTGGGGGTGATGTTCGAGTTTAGGGGTTAGGGATTGCTCGTATTTCTTCGAAAGGGTTTCATTCTTTTTCTAATTTTTTCAGTAAAATAATGGCTCGTGGAACGAAATCTGGGAACGAGGGTAAGGGTAAGAAGACAAGAAATCCAAGAAGCAGGGAAGCCCTAAGAAAAAGGATGTAAGAATTCATTGTCTTTTCGGTTCGCATGTTGTTCAATTTCCGATTCATGTGTATTGTTTTGGTTTATTATTTTTAAAAAAACCATCCTGATTGTGCAGCAAGGCCACCACTTCCGATGCCTACCAAAAACCGTTGCGACGGTGTTCAATCAATGCCTGAAAAAGGATCAAACCAAGATGGCATTGGTTGAGGAAATGGGATTTGGGGCATTTGCAAGCCTACCCGACTACAACCTCAAGCAACATATGTTACAGGAGTTAGTGAACATCTTTGACATCTACGACAACACCATACACACTGTACATGGGGGGTGGAGATCATAACAGAAAAGATCGGCAAGGCATTGGGTCTTTCATGGAACGGTAGATTTCCGGTTCATCCTCTATTTACTTTTCGTTATGATGCATATTTAATCCCGGTTTGTTTTTTTATTATTTCCGGTTCGACATGCACATGTAAACCTTTTGATGACAAGGTTTCTGAAAAGGAATTGAGTGAGGAAGATCATGCGGTCTTCAAGATGTTTCAAGGTAAGAACCAAACGGATCTGACAAGGCTAGTACTGCGTACACCTGTTGACACAGAGGTAAACCGGATTCTGTTCAAGAGGGCATTTTTTATCTTCATCCAAAAATGCTTCCTCTTGGCGACATCGTCTCCAAACGTCACACCAAAGCCTCTCCCCACCCTATTTGATATTGAAACTACTAGGGAGAGAAATTGGACACTTCATGTGCATGATTTCCTCCTTGACGAGATTAAGAAGGCCAAGCTGAACAAGACCAAGGCCGTTCATGGATGCTGCTATGTGTTGATGATAATATACTTCCACGAGACCCACTTTGGAAAGAACCCAAGGGAACCAGAAGCCCAGCTTCCTTGGATTACATACTGGACTGGGGAGAACCTAAAAAAGAGACTTCTCCGTGAACAAAATCATGGGACTGTATGTATATTTTCGGTTCGGCTAGTTCATTTTTTTTATTTTCGTTTCATGCCTTGAATCGTTTCGGATTCGCGTTGGCTTGCAGGGTCTCATTAAGACTGGGATGCTAAGAGCAACTAAGGAGAGGCTGCAAAGAAGGAACATGGAACTTAAGATGGGTGTGAATATTAAGAGAAAGGAACCTGAATCTTCAGAATCTGAGTCTGCTGAATCTGAGTCTGAAGAGGACTATGAATCTGAAGAGGAATCTGATGAATCTAGTTCTGGTGGATCAAGTCCAAAGGTTGATTATGAAAATACAATGTCAGAAGAGCTGGTGCAGAGGAGGCCGTTGTCAAATCCAAGCCTAGTTCTACAAGAAAGAAGAAGCAAGAAAAGGCAAGAGCCAGTCGCTTCGGGGTAAGAGTATTCCGGTTCACCACTGTTTCAAATTTCGTCATGTTGGATTCTGAAAATATTATGATGGATTATGTATTCATTTTTGTATATAGTTCATTAATTCTGGTTCATACTTGATATTTTGAATTCGCAGTGTTCAAAGAACTGAGGATCGCCCGCTTGCCGAGAGCAACATCCCTCCAACTAACATAGTACAGCAAGGAACGGGAGCTCTCGGAAAAAGAAAACATCGAGAAAGGGCTACAAAGGCCAAAAAAGGAACTCAAGGTCTTGGAGTTGGACCTGCTAATCCTGAGTAAGCCACTAACTAGTTATTCATTTATTTATTCATATTTATTCAAAATTTCGGTTCGGTTATGACGAGTAAACTTTCTTAGAACTGAACAACTTCAACCACAACCACAAACTCACCCTCAACCTCAAGGAGACAGGGCCCGCAAGAGACGCCTCATTAAGTTGGCTGATCGAGTTGGGTGTGCCAGTGATGAGTAAGCACCTATATTCTTGTTCATTTACATTTATTGTTTTTTTTTTATCGTAGTTGCAATTTCCAGTTCGAGTATTTAATACTAATCTTTTCAGCCCTGAACAAACGCCTCATCCTCATCCACAACCACAACCTCAACCTCAACATCAACCTCAGCCTGAACCTCAACCTCAGCCTCAGCCACAACCACAACCCCAACCTCAACATCCAGGTGATACGGTCGCACCTACTAATGCTCAGTAAGCCACTATTTTATGCTGCATTACAATTCTCTATTCGTCCTAGTTGCAATTTCCGGTTCGGTTGTTTATTGACGTTCATTTCAGGCCTGAAGCACACCCTCATCCTCACCCAGAAAGGGCTGCCAATGAAAGCAACACAGGAGAGCAACCAACTTATGATGGCAGGGTTGGACCTGCCAATGATGAGTAAGCCACTAAATTCATGTGCTTTACATTTCTTTAATGTTCGTATATATAAATTCCGGTTCGGTTGTTTAATGTTAATCATTTTAGGCCTGCCCAAACGCCTCAGCCTCAACCACAACTTCCTCAACCTCACCCACAACCTCCACAACCCCAACCTGAAGAGCTGATTGACATATCTTCAAGTTCGGATGATGGGAATCAACCACCACCACGAAAAATGTTGATTCCCAAAACCGATGAGGCCAACCTCCCAACCGAAGAAGCCCAACCATCCCAAACTGTAGTTGAAGTAGTGTAAGTATACGTATAATAATACTTTGATAATGTTTAACATTCATTCCGGTTCTGTTTGGTTTTCATATGTATTCGATGTGGCATAACATTTCGGTTCGGGTTAGTTTTCTCTCACGCGGGCCTATCTACCCAACTTAGGAGGTTATAGACCTCTCTTCGAGTCCAGAAGATGATCGCCAACAACAACCCTTTGTTGTTAAGCAAGAGCAGGATGTTGACACTTCCCCAAGTTCACGAAT
Organism: Stylosanthes scabra; assembly: GCA_036250425.1. NCBI lineage: Eukaryota > Viridiplantae > Streptophyta > Magnoliopsida > Fabales > Fabaceae > Stylosanthes > Stylosanthes scabra. The sequence goes on from JASCZI010030338.1 coordinate 18,782, forward strand.
CATTACCGATGTCCTCATGTGTATTAAGGATCAAGTACCCTTGGAGGCTCCGTCATTTGATTTAGGAGTAGAAGAACCTCTGCTGACAACACAAACAATGCAAGCCATTGTTGAGATTGATGAACAGCTGAGGCAAAATCCCGGTCTACTCCAATCACCGGAACCTTCGGGGACGTTTGATATCTTTGGATGTCCATCTCCCTTCTCTGTTGCATGTTATGAGTTGATTAATAACTTCCTTGGTACACTTACTTCTATTTGTGCTTCTTATTTTCGTTGAGAATCCTCCACGTTTGGCATACTCTTTATAAAACAACTCAGCTTCCTCAAGTGTTTAAAAAGTCATTCCAACCTTCAGAATATACTCCTCCTCGACTTCACAAAGAAACTCCAAAAGTAAAAACACAAATAAACTAGTCGAACCGGAAAACATTTCATGTGTCGAACCGGAAAATGATATGATTTCGAATGTAATTTTATATCACATTACACAATACCTGCTCCATTATTTCTAACCTAGTTTCAGCATCACCATTTCTTGTCATTGTGTTGTGAACGTTTGTGGAGAGGGAACATAAACTCACGTAGTTGGGAAGAGGAGAAATGTAAATGAAATGAAACAAGTAAACAAATAAAGGTAGTATAGTGACGTAAGCAACTCACGACGTGTTAAGGAAGCTAGCGCTTTTGCTTTCTTTTTAACGTTTTTGAAAAAACGTGAAGGCGCGTCCGTGAAATGTAGTTGGTTGGGCTTGATTGTCAAAAAAGCTTGTTTGCCTAGCATTTTCGTAAAACTATATATATCATGCGTTTATATATAAAAAAAATACCAACACTATCTGTAAAAGATTCGGACACTGATAAAATTACCCATAAAAAAAAAAACGAATTTTCTATCCATGAAAGATGGGTTTTGTATGACAAAACTACTCAAAACACTATTCAAAATTAATGCATCGTTAATGACGTTTGGATAGTTTTATCATACAAAACCTATCTTTCATGGGTAAAAAACTCGTTTCTTTCTTTCATGTGTAATTTTCAGCGTTCGAATCTTTTGTGGGTAGTTTTGGTATTTTTTTCTAAAAAAAATTAATTACTAAATTAATTATTGTTATAAAGACAATAAAAAAATTAATTATTTTTTATAAAATATATATATATATATTAAAAATAAATTAAACACTACATATATATTTATTCACAAATATATAATAATTAATTTAATAAGTTATTTTTGTCCACATTTAGTATTTTTTTAATCATATATATATTGGCCAAAAACAATATCTTTAATTATTTTTCACGTCAATGGAAAAAGATATATGGTCAAATTTCGTTTTCATGAAATACTGAAAAAGAAAAAGATACTGAAACTCTTACTTTTCGGTTTTTCGAAATGCCCGCAGATGCAATGTTCGATAAATCCATGCAAATTGCAACGTCTGATAAAAGCCAAGGGATTATTGCAACAAGGTTACAATTGGAGTCTTTTCTATTATTATCGCCCTCCCACGGATATAACAGAAACAATGTTTTTTATTTAATTAATTTCTTTCATATTCATAAGAAAAATAAAGAATCCATTAAAAGTTTTCTAATTGAGTAGTTGCTTTTTAAATAATGAAATTAGTTAATCACCATCCAAAGACCCAACTTGCATCAAGTTTGATTTTAAACGAATTTAATTAGTGAGTCAATTTTTAAAACTAATATTGAGTATTTTAAAAAAAATTAAATTTTAAATCCTAAACTTTTTTAAAAACTAAAAATTTTTACAATTAAGATAAATTAACTACTAATATTAAAGTTAATTCTGTATATCTTTTCTTTTAAAATATTATCCAGCTAAAGCAATAATGTTTTATATTTTCATTATTAGAATATATAATAAAGTGTGGTGTAAAAAAAAATACTTATATTAAAAGTTTAATTTTAATATATTAATAATATAAAATATTTTATATAATCATATAATTACATTCATCTTTTCCATGACAATTCATAAAATAAGTTATAAATGAAATTATTTTTTTTTTAGCTTTCCTCTGTGAGCTCCACAGTAATGTGAATTGAAATCCCCAATTCATTGTCTCGCTTCAGGTGTAAGTTTTCACATTATAATTTATTTGTTAAATTGGGTTTTGTTTAAGGTGGATCTGGTTCACCATGAATCATGAGTGGATGAGAGTAATTGTGATTTTATAATAAATAATAAAATATAAAAAAAATTACAACCACTCATTTTACTTGATCCACCATAAATCTGGTCCATTCTGGTCCATTGCAGATTCCTCCGTTAAACTATATTCGGTTTCTGAAAGTAGCATATTATAATATTCTATGATTAAAAGTGCATCAAAACCCTAAAATAATAATTTTGATGAAAAAGTTAGCAACTCATGTGATGAACATTGATGAACTCTGCATGCACATGGTTCAGAATTGAACTTTATTTGCAAGATTTATGTCCGACTTCAATTCGTTCTTCAAAGGAGACAACAAACATAACACATGTCATACATGCTTTAATTTCTATGACTTATGTCTCCTTCTATATACGTGTTTCTGATTTCCATAAATTAAACGTTGCCACTTGCTTCAATACTATTTAATTAAAGAAAAAAAAATAGCATGGCTTTTTTCAGTCAAGTGACAATGATCATATATTCATATGAGAGATGTTGTATTATATTTCTTTAATCAGGATTATAAATTAAACTATTTATGTATACAAATAATGCTTATATTTTTTAATATATATATTCTTAATTCCACAAACAGGAATGATTAGTTTCAGTTAAAATTATTTAAAATCAGCACACACGAAACGGTTACTCCTACCTCAAATTAAAAAATTGGAAGCAATTAAAAAAAAAAAACATATTTTTTCTCAATCTAACGGATCAAGTAATAATTAATTGCGAATATGAAATTCATTTAAGAATTTATCACAGGTCAATATATATATTACTATATTTACAAGACGAGAATTGAATATCGGACACTTGCTTAAGTGGACCAATAAATTAATCATTAGATTAACCCAAATTAATCTTTAATACTCTATAAACACAATGTCACAAAAAAATTTACAAACACAAAAAAAATCAACTATTAAATTAATTATTATATATCTACTACTATTTCATACAACAAAACTTTGTTATTAGAATAATAATCAAACTTTATTTATATATTAGAATAACCAAACATCATATCATAATAAAATTATCAAAATTTTTGTATATATCGCATTGCCTCTTCTTGAGGATATTCTTGAAATATCAAAATTTTTTGGTATATATATATATATATATATATATATATATATATATATATATAAATTTAATTCCAAAGAGTATATTTATATGGA
>JASCZI010030338.1:26148-47650 GCA_036250425.1 Stylosanthes scabra
CAACAACAAAGTGAGGAAGACTTTTAGTTCTCTTGTCTCTTATTTTGTTATGTCTTTCTTCAATTCTCAAAGGAAAGCTTAATTTGGGAGGTTTGTTCTTTAAACTCTCAATTTTTCTTGTAGAAAATTCTCTCTCTATCTCTAGCTCTCTATGTTTTCATTGTTTTATTATTAATTAGTTGCAATATATCTTTTTGAGTTTTGTGCTATTATATATTAATTTGAAAGAAATAACAATAATAATAAGCTATATGTATGTATTCAAAATAAAGGAAAATTTAAATAATTTTCAATTATAGCTAGTAACTAAAGAAACAAAACTTAACACTACTTCACATACACTAGCTAGGAAGTGAAGAGAAGTAATGTTGTTGTTGAAGTTACCTTTTTCTTCTTCTTTTTTTTTCTTTTTTTTTTTTTTTTTGGAAAATTAGCTATACTAGTTAATTATTGTTTTGTGTTTCTTCTTCCTCTACTACTACTCAAAATAAGCCTAATTTTGGGAGGTTTGTATGTTATTATAACTATTCTCAAATTTCTTGTATAATGATATAAATTATATAATTTTTTGCTTAGCTTGATTTTTTTTCCTACTAATTTTAAATTTCTTCTTGTTTTGCCCCAATAAGCTCTTCTTTAGAAAATGCAAATAAAGTAGTGAAAGTACCAAAAGCTTCCTTTTCTTTTTATTTCCTTTTCCCCCTCCCTTACATTGTTTTTTATTGGTGGATATCTTAATTATGGTTTTGGGGTCATGCAAGTATAGGCACTAGCTAGCTCTGTTATCATTGAGAGAAGACCAATTTGTGTCATTGTGTGCATCTCACAATGAATCCCAAAACCTTATAAACAACTTCTTCTAGTGGGAAGATTTTCAGTATATCTAGAATTCAGGTTTTTCTTGAGATATTTTAGTCGTTAATATTTATTAACGGCTAAAAATACAAAAATACTTTATTTTAAATATATTAGAAACACTTCCCTTCTTATATGGTAGTAGGTGTGTGTAAATAATATATATTCAAATTACTGCCTAACTAACTTACAATTAAAAGCAAGCACAATATATATCCACAAGATAATGCTCATCATAATAGCTATCCACATAGATGTATATATATTAGATGCATGATTTCAAGGTAAATGGAGCACAATGGCTCACTTCACACTAAGTGGTGCTCTTATAATTTCACTTCATAGTAATAGATGAGTTTATTTTATAAGCAATTTATTATTAGTGGTAAGTATTATATTAATTGCATTTAGTTATAACTCATGGCCTTAGTAAGATTGTCATCATCATCATGCAATTGTCATCAAGTTCATGAAGATAATAACATCCATCTTCTTTAAGTTTGATTTTGTATTTATTATTTTATTTAGAAAGAAAATCATATGTTATTTATTTGTATTCATCTTAATTTATTATTAATTAAATTATTAAATAAGTGTGAAACATAAATATTATGTTCTACTACAGATATGAATGGATTTTAGAATTCTCTTTTAATTGACAGCTAGTGATTATTGTTATGGTGATTTTGCATGCACACGAGAGGAAGAATCTCTCAAATGGTTGTGTATTATTATTGACATTGACCTTATATTATTATTATGTGCACGTGACAAAGCTTAACTTTATATTATTAACAGCTACCTACGAAGGTATGAACTTATGACTTTTGATTTTGTACAATAATATGTATGTGATGATGCATTTTTATTTTTATGAATAGAAATCATCCACCTCATTGTACTGAAATAATGCTGATGACGATGCATATATATTAGATTGACTTTCTTCCATTCATAAATTAGATTAGAAACATAGAATGAAATGGAGTTACATAGATCGAAGAGTTTTAATAAGTTGAAAAAAATTTATATCTAATCTATATATATCATTATGTATTTTTATATTTTTTTTATTTCTGTATTGAGATACTATATTTATGTGTTATATATAATTATTTCTATGGTATTATATATTATAATCATATGTTTTATGAATTTTTTTATGCTGATATTTATATTTTTTGTATTATATAGATATTTATATTTTTTGTGTTTTAAATAAAATATGTAAAGACGCACAATAGTATATGTAGCATTACTCTAAACTTACATTTTTATTCATTGTCATTAAATATAATATAACTTTTGCTTAATTAAGGTTTTATAACATTATATGTAATAATAAATAATTAAGATATAAATTGATATAGTAATTTCCGTAGTATCTTTATAATCTTTAGGAAAAAATTATGTAGGAATATAATATATATATATATATATATATATAGGTTGTATATATATATCATCATATGATCTTATTACTATATGGTTGTGGTTGTAACTCTGGAAGTATAAGCCTTAATTGTTAGTACGTAAACAAACATATATAAAGATATCACATGCATGGAGGAACCTAGCTAGGATGCTATTATATATAGATTCAATTGTCTAGCAAGTGTGATAATCCTTCTCATCTTAATCATGTTAGAGATATAACATTCTCTTATCCTCTTAAAAGTTTTTTAAAAAATAATAATTGAATTCTAGAATTTTTTTTAACATAAGGTATGTAAATATATGAATATGATTGATTGTGTAAAATTTTTTATACTGTCGATACATTAAAATTAAACTTTAAAAAATTTAAATATTAACGCAGAAATCTCTATAACATATATTATTTGTATTAGAGATATAATTATTCATATTATTTTTTTCTATTCATTTATTAAGCTTTTCGAACAAGTAATTTTATAGCAATTTACCAAAGATGTAGACAGATTTGCAAGTAAATCAGCCATAATTTTCATGAAGACTGGATTTAGTTAGTTAGAGTTATTAATTAAGGAAAATGGTGTGGTAATAACTACCGTTTGAACTTATTAGATTTATTTGTTTCTATATATTGTGGATTCACACGTAATATTGAATTAAAAAAATAGTTTTTCCAAGTTTGAATGCCTCTATTCTTTGCTATATTTATTTTATTGATGAGAAATAAGACTAGAAACTAAAGGAGAGGATGGATTTGTTTCTAGTGTCTCTCTTCTAGATCTCAAATAATGTTGAACTTTGAACTAATGGATTTTTTTCTTTTTTATCTTTAACTTGATTTTTCTTCAGCTAATAATAATAAAAAACTATTAATTATTACCATATATATATAGATATATACTACCAAATGATTTGGAACTTTGTGGAAGAACACGGTTTTACAGAAATCAATGAGCTGTCCTAATTAATTATTCTTTGAAACAAAGGTTGTCTCTTCATAAATAATCAAATTAAAAAGTATATATATATGGTTTTTCATTTATATATACTAGCTATATGCTAGTTACTTAAAAAATATATATATAACAACTTGCAGTGTGAATTTACACAGACAATCGTCACCTTCAAGATTAAAAAAAAAAGAAAAAAGAAAAAGACTATTATACAAGAATACGTATTAATTAGAAATATAATGGTATATTTTCTCCTTCTTCCGATTTTTTTTTCTCTCTTTTTCTAGTGAAACAAAATTGGATGAAAACGATTATATTTATTTGAACAAAGATCAAATAATATTGGCAATTACTTCCATTAAGATGATAAAACGAAGATTTGATATTTAGCCGGATTTTAAAAGTGTGACTTATAAAAAAAATAATTTAAAAGTAATAACAATATCTTTTAATAAAAATAATATTTTTATAATATAATAAAATTACCATTCATGCACCGACAGAAACTAAAAGCTAAGACAGCAAAATGGCACCATTGAAATTTAACATTATTACTAGCAATTCCATGGCAGTAGGCTTAGCTTGATGATGAGTTGCAATTTAAAAATACATAAATAAATATTAACGGAGTTCTTTTTTTCTTTTCTTTTTGATGAGTATTATTAACCGAGATCTGATATATGATTTATAACGTTACTCTCTCTGAATCAAAATTCAAACGCGTTTCTGACAGAATATTACCATAACGAATTTGTCACGGAGTCTTTTATTTCATTATAATTGAATAATAGTAATAAAAAATAACAACAAAATATAGTCATAACCTTAAACAATTCAATAAGAAGATTTTAAGACCATAATTTAAGTTTTTCTTGTTTTCTTAAGTTTCCACTCCAACGGCCCTATAAATAATTTATTGACAATTGGAACTATTACTCCAAAATTTATTAGTGGACATTAAATTATTTCATATATAAGGTGTTATTAAATAGTGTGTGTAAATATATATAATGGTATATTTAATATTACTTTTTTTTTTTATTTTGGACAATCCAACCTCGCTAACTCACACACACTTTATTTTTTCCATTTCAGCACTTACAGGAGATCGATCCCCTGTCCTTGGTGATGCAGCTTTTATGTGAGAGTACTCCATTTTTTAAAAACTTGAAACAGGCGAAAGCCCAACTGATGTGTACTTATATATTAACGGCTTTGGTCTTTCAAAAAGCCGGCTTTTTAGTTGTTTACATTTCAACTTGGGCTTATTGGACTTAAAAGTAAAAAAGCAGTATTTAATATAAATTTTAGAGTGGCAAAGCGGGTTGCCCGTTTCGCCAAAACCCACAAAAAATGGGACAGGGTGTGGTGGGCCTCAAAAGTGGCGCGGATTTAAAATGTTAGAACGCCCGGTTTTATGATGGATTGGCGGGTTAGCCACTCAATTTTTTTAAAAAAAAATAGTTAAAATCATTAAAAATATTCTAATAAAAATAATTTATTAAAATTCAAATAAAAATAAAAAATAATTTAATTATTTTTTTCTCAATTCTCAACTATAATAAAATTATTCGTTATAATATATATTATCTAGTTGCTTAAAAATATAAAAAATGAAGGGCCGGCTTGGCTCAGCGGTAAGCTCACTTACCGTGGAGTTTGAGGTCGTGGGTTCGAACAGCCTCTCTACGAAAGTAGGGGTAAGGCTGCTAGTATATTCCCTTCCCCAGCACCCCACCAAGTGGGACTTGAACTGGGTTGGCCCCTTTTTGGCCCTTACTTAAAAATATAAAAAATAAAAATATTAACTTAATAGTTAAATAACCATATAAAAAATATATAATATAATCTATATATAAGAATATAAAATAAATGGATAAATGAAAATTACAATTTTTAATATTCATGTGTATATATGTGTTCCTAATATTCACAACTCTTTTGCAAATTAAAAAGAAAAGAAAACTAGGTCAGCTCGCCAAAACCCGCCTATTTGGCGGTGTGGGCTTGGCTGTTTTTTTTTTTTGATTGTTTAAAATCTTAGCCCGAGTGGCAGACCGGCCCAACGTGTTTGACCTGTTTTGCCACTCCTAATTGCTTTAGGTTTACTAAAAAAAAAGTTATTGCTTTAAATTAAATATTGAGTAAAGCCAAAAAAAAATTTGAGTTAATTATAAAAAATAACCATGAAAATTTTAAATACCGACAAAAACAATTATAGAAAATTCAAACAACAAAGAATCAAAGATATCCATGAATAATTTAAAACTATGACAAAAATGTCCAAAAGCATTTCTGGTAACTATTAATATTTAACTAGTTATATAATATTTAGTTATTTTTATCACAATTCTAAATATTTTATGAGTATTTTTGTCATTCAAATCTTTTAGAAGTGTTTTTTGAATTTTTTATAAATATTTTTATCATTCAAATCTTTTATAAATATTTTTATTTGTCTTATAATCTTTCATAGTATATATATCCTGAAGTAAAATTTACAATGAAAATATCAACTACAATATTAAATAAACAATAATATCATATATCTTGAAGAGTGACTTTAACAATTAAAAAGTGCAGAAGAAACCCTGAATTCATAGGAGCGGCCAACAGGAGCAGAACTATCATAGACATAGTAAAAGCTTTCCTTAGGAAGCAATGGCTTCCCATTCTTAACATTAATGCAATTGGTCACATTATCAAGCTCCATGCTACCAAAATTGTCACAAACAATGTTAATTTCTGAGACTTTGCAATTGGTGCACATGTTTGTGATCTTAACTTTGTATGTTGAATATGCAAATGGGTAATTGGGATTGTACATTGGTTCTTGCCTTATATTTATGTCTCTCTCGTTGCACTTCTTGTTACTGCCACTTTTTTTTGGGTTTATTATTAGTGTCATTGCCATCCACTCCTATATTTACTGTACGTGCATCGAAAATTATTACAAGTATTAGAGATAATATCATTCACGTTACCTTCTCTTATCGGTTTAAGCTTTTAACAGAAATTGTCTCATAACATGACATCAAAGTTTGTAACTTAAAAGTTTAGAGTTTGATCCGCCAATAAAAAGAAAAACAATACCTATATAAAGAAACTTCTAACAAGTACTAATAATTACATGCAACACATCACAAAGGATAAACAAATTAATAATAGGATCAAACAAAAGACAAAACTAAAGTGGAATATGGATAACGTATGTCAATCTATGGTGATTTAAATTCTTCAACACACCTGTGAGAAAAAAGAGCACTCCAAGGAAGAATAAAAAGGATGAAACCAAACTGCACATTTTTACTAACTGCTATAGAAAATTGAAAATATGCTTTTGGAACTTATATAGAGTATGATTTAACCTAATAAGATTAATAACGCCAGCCTTAGAAACAAGTGAGAAATTAAGATGATGGCAGTTAAAGTATTGTGGCATTTAAAAGCAAAACCTACATATGAAATTAAATACAAACCCAAAAGTTAAGGGTTTATGAATTCTCGCATAGTAGTTACAAAAGGAAAGCAATCAGTTTCCCATGGGTATCCCTCCGCAGGTCAACACTAATCCATTGAAAATCGGAGGTTCATTTAAGGGTTTGCATCCGAAAATTCGACACTTAATTAAATAAACTAGAGAGTTAACTATTAAATCAAGTCAATTTAGTTTTTAATGGTTTAATCAAACTCTCGAGTCTCGACCGGTAATAGGAGAGTCTAAACATTCTTTACGGCTAAAATTATTTTAAAATAGATTAAATTACAATTTAAAATTTCAGTCCATCATCTTAATAAACTAAAAGGCATACTAATACTAAGCACCTATTTCACCTAGTTTTTAAGTTACACATACACACATTATATATTTATCAACATGAAAGTTCTACAACATCATTGACAAGTTCGTGTAGTAAAAGATCCAAAATTTTGTGCTCAAAGACCAAACAGATATCCTCAAAATCCTCATGAACATGCTTTGTTGTACAATCTAACTCTTTTATATCCTTTTCTATCATTGTGCAAAGTTTCAAAAATAGTTCCGAGTAATATTCTACTTCTTCTCCATTGATGTCAATGTTGGCATAAGCACCACCATTTTTGTTAGTTCTTGTGTCTTCAATTCCATCTTTTGAGGATCTTAATGGTGAAGATTTCCACTTTGGGTTTGAAGCCAAGGGTAGTGTAGCATCTGCAATAATAATAATAATTGCACATATTCAACTAAAGTTGATTGCAACACTATGCAAAAAGAAATGTATGTGTATTATTTTTTTAAATAAATATGATGATAGATAAATAAATGATGAGAGGTACAATGAATTTATTTTGTATACTTAAAAGAATCTAAACTTAGAGTAAAAAAATCTAAAATTAAATATATAAAGTATAATTTAATTTTGATACGATTACGCTGTAAAATAATTGTAAATATACATTCAATTATATATCGCTACATCAAGGAGAAAAAACAAATATTTTTCATAGCTGCTATGTTAATGACCATTTAAAGAAATAAACATAATTTAATAAATGTTTAAAATTTATATTATCAATTTATCAAAATTAAATTTTTAATAAAATGTTACAAATGATATTTTTTATTTGCAAACGAATGTATATGTTTTTTATTTATTTGTATTATTTAATAAATTCCCTAAAAATAATTAATAACAAAGATTGATACAAAAAATAATATGATGACAAAGAAGTCAAGAACATCTGTTAACTAATCTTGTTAAGGATGCTTGTTTAGAAGGTTGAAAGAAAAAATAAACAAATAAATATATTTATGATTAATACACCAAAATTTTTAAATAGTTCTACTTTTTTCTTTAACAAACTTAAAAGTAAAGAATATAAATGGGAAAAAAAATAAAAAATAAAAAGGGTTGAATTGAATATACAAACCTATAGTTCCATTGAGGGAATGACAATCATTGACATCTAGAACTGAAATTGGACTGAGATTTTCCGAGTCACAATCACTCTCTATCTTCTTTGGTGATTTCTTCTTCCTCATCTTGTTCTTGAGGTTTGATTCAACAACAAACTCTTTCTTATACTTGCTTTGCAACAATGGAGAGGTTGAACAGCAATCACCATTACCATCACTACTATATCTATAACCATAACTCTTGGAAGAGCATGAAGAGACACTAGAACAATCTTTATCTTCATTTTGCATTCTAACCTTTCTTCCATTCTTGTTAGAATTAGAAGGAACCCTTCTAGGCTCATTCTTCAGCTTTGAAATCTTCTTGTTCTTCCTTTGATTCCTTTCCCCTGTTTCCTTGCTATGTTTCTTCCCCTGTTTCGATTCTTTCGTCAACCCCGGTTCATACTTCCTCGATTCGCGTCGAGCTTCATGATCCTTAACCACATTGCAATCCCAATGATGAAACACAACAAGATCATGATCTTGTTTTTGTTGAATATGAGCCAATGCCGACGCTGGAACCTCCCGGAACGAGGCCGAAGTCTTGGCCCGGCGGTGGAAACTTTCTTGGCCCACATCGAAATTTAGCAAGTAGTCCACAAAATTCACTGACCTACTCCTTAGAACTGAATCTGGGGAGTGTCCTTTCATCAAACAGTTGGTGTTCGGAATTGAATCCAACCCCATTAGCCTTGCCACCAATCCAGGGGTAGCATCAAAATCTTCATGGATCAATGCATCATTTTGTTTCAAATTTGAATGCACATTTTCAGATTCATCTTGAGATGGATGAACTGGAGGACTAGTTCCAGTTCCAGCACATAGGATCACACGCAAGAATCCAGAGAAACACCCTCCAGGTTTTGGTTTTTCTTGTTTGGCCATAATAATAACAAAGTTTGTGAATTTTCTTTCAGAGAAAATGGTGAGTGTAATTGGTTTCAATAAATGATGATGATGTTGTTTTTTTCAATGTGGGGGGTGAAAAGTGTGATTATGAGTTATTAAATAGAATTTGGGTTGGTGAGTTAGAAAATGGGGTCAATGAGTTCACACTAGATTGTGATGCTTTTTATTGCCATGGGTAAGATTCTTGAATGCTTAATATATCATTTTTAGGGTAGCTTGCAAAAAGAGAAAGATCTTTCTTAACCATAAGTATTTGATTTGATTTGAAAGCATTATTATATATCACTTGTTGTAATTAACAGTGTGAATCCAATATATATATAGAGAACTATTAGAGATATGAAACATATAAATATTCTTATAATTGATCAAATAAATTTAAAAATATGTAGTAGCTTCCCTATAATTACTAACACGTAAATGGATAAAATTATATATAAAAAAATTCAATAATTCTATGTGAACAAGTGATTTTGGCCGAGTGCAACCAAGTGATTTATTTCTATGCTAAATAAAAGATTATTTTAGTATCAAATAGAACTTTATTTAGGTGTACTTTTTTATACTATTTGACACCGAAATAATATTCTATTTAGCATAGAAATAAATCACTTGGTTACACTTAGTTAACCAAAATCACTTGTCCAAATAACATTACTCTAAAAGATTTTGTAATAGAAAAAGTACACATAAAAAAATTTGAAATGGCAGAAATACATTCTATATAAAATATATATTGTATATGTATTTTTATTCAATGTTAATTAATTACATGACATGTCATTTTTGTCATTTTGACACTTTAATATATACTTTCGTTCAATTATATTTTTTTTTGTTGTATTTTTATCTATTTACTCCCAATTTTATCTAAACTTTTGTATATAAAAGTGTTTATTTATATGCCGACAAAATCAACCTAATATCAACTTAAATAAGCATAATTTAATATGATATATATATTTATATATATAATATTCTATAATTTCATCCATTGAATATTCCTTTGTATGATGTTAAAAAATCAATAAAATTATAAACTTGATGGCCTAATAAAGCAAGTATATATGCATCTATGATCTATGAAAAGAAAAAGAATTTTTCTTAGCCATGATAGGGTGTGTAGTACGGATGAGGAGGAGGAGGGTATGAATAGACATTGACTCAAAGTTGATCATACATACATAAATTAGTCCAAGTGTTATGTAAATAAATAATTCATTTAATTTAATGGTCCCCATGGATCTTGTGTTGTGTGTGGTCCAATGTGGACTTAAAACTCAAAACCGTGTGAATGTTGTTTTGCCATTTTGTAAATTGTAACCTAAAAAAATTTAATAGTGCCGTAGTTGTTGACTTTATTAAGGTGTGAGAAAGCGATGTGGTCCACATTAAGACAGCCAGCCATGCCTTAATTCTGTTACTACTTACTGTTCTTATGAAGAACAGCACCGACTTTGTTGACTCTTCTGAATTCTTGGGGGATTGTGTTGTGTAATTTGTAGTTCCCCAATTTTGGGTTAAACAGCATGGTTTTCAAAACTAGGCCCTATCAAATGTGAGTGGAAAATAGAAATATCTATAAATTCATAGTAAATGTAACATATGTGGTAGGCATAGCTAAGCCAACTTTTATTTATCCAAAAATGGCTTAGCTTCTGATCAAAGTTAAAGAATTTAATAGACTAACTTTGGCTTTTTACTTTAAGATTTTAATTTCCATGCACCAAATGTTACTATATTATCAAAAGCAATTCTAACTATGACATCAAAAATAATTCATTTTTAAACCAACTATTTCTAAAATTATATAAATACATGAATTTAATTGGATGATTGTATAAAACTTTTTACACTATAGTGCATCAAAATTAAACTCTAAAAAAATTTAAAAAATATTCATCAAATACTAAATGTAGTAAAGGGAAAACTTCTTTATGTTTTCTCTAACTTTGATTCTTAAAACCTTAAAAACATGGTATAATACAACCTATAAACCTTCTCAAACTTATCACAATTTAATTAGGGGTACTTTATTTATTTGTACTAAATTTCCTTATAACATGATTTTTCTTTATTTTTTTAACTTAATTAGTCATAGAATACTTTGGATTCTTAAAAAAAATAAAATCATTTGATAGCTTCAGCTTTGTACTTCCTTTGGATACCATTATATTTATCTTTTATTATTCTTTTAACACAAAAAAAAATGACTGGATATCCTTATTAGTATTTTATTTATTTATTTATTTATAGGTACTTTTACTTATTATGGTAAATAATCCGTAGAATGTAACTCTTTTGTTTAATAGCATTAGATTAAATCTTTTTATTGAATAATTTTAACAATATTTGAATTACATTCAAAATTTGATTGAATAATAAAAAATATTTTAGCAAATATCCCCATTGTATATGTCATTGAAAATGATCGAAATAGTGTAAATGTTTTTTTTTTCTATCTGTGATGCTTGTCTTGTTAAAAGTTAAAACATGAGTAAAAATAAAGTTTCAACAAACATTTGCTTATTATTTTTATTTTCTTTTAAAAAAAAGTGACACCTCATTTTGAAATATTTCTAATAGCTTTTTTTATTGTCCCATTATATTACTTTGAATCATTTTCTTTGTATGACATCATTTTGAAACCAAAATTCTCTTTCATGTCCATGTCGCCTGAAGCATAAGAGAAATCACATTTTGCCATCATTTCACTCCTAGCGCAGGTGAAATGGTGGCAGGCGTAATAGAGCATGTCACTCTTGGCGACGGCAAAATAAGAAGAAATTCATTTCTCTAGAGATGGCGAATTAATAAATGCGTAAATTGAAAATTAAAATAAGTCATGAGCATTTTGGAAAATAAAGAATTTTTTCTGCGCATTAAAATAAAAAACCCTTTCTTTAAATTTTTTTCTTTATACGGCACTACTTCTAGTTCTGGTGATTAGCATAGAAATGGTGCAGGCAATGTGATGTACAATACTATGGTTGTGTAAAAGTTGATTGTTACGATTCTTGCTATATATAATTTTTCATATTTTTTAAATGAAAATTGTCATATAATTTTTTATATTTTTTTTTTATATGAACTAGAGAATGTTAAACTTGGGATGAGCGATTTCACCTTGAAAAAGTTAAAACTTTTTTTTTTTTTGAATTATAGGGTAAAAAAAAACATTAACTTTCGACGGCAGCAATACTAAAAAATCAACGGTTCAACAGTTGGACATGATTATTGTTTCGGATATTGGGTCTAAACGGTCCAAATTCATATTAGTCTCGTTTAAACCCTGTTATCATTATAAGTGGCCTAAATTCTTTTCGGATTTAAAAACGACCCATTTACTAAATCTACGCAACATAAAAATCATATCCGAGTCGATTCTATATGAATTTACTTCTTAAATAGGTGATATCATGTACGAATTTATTACCTTAATAATAAGGATCATAGTAGGTATATAAATGGGAGATTCTAAACCATATCCCAATAGTTGCATTAGGAAAATTCTCAGATCTTTATTTGGCGAAACTCTGCTAGTACACTTCTTACCTTCTCATATAAACTTCTAACCTACTACTTTCTATCTTAGTACGTCTGATTATTCTGAGAGTCACAAACCCTTAAAAGTACAATATGTATAATTATCTAGAACAAAAAAAAGTTAAAATTCAACGTGGAGCTGATTTAAGTAATTGGTTAATTTTCCCGTTAATAAAGTAATTCAATTTTAAGTATTAAAACTGAAAAAAAAAGATTTATCACTGTCTGCGATCTCAACAAGTTCACACTAGATCGGAATATCGGATTTAGTTGACAGGGTAATACGTGTATGTTCTTTTTTTTTTCACAATCCGACAAAAAGGAAATCTGCTTCTGAGTTTAATAGTTTATGCTGCCTCTAAAAAAGTTAAACAAATTTTTTTCCAGAGTCAATTTCAGTGATGTTTAATTTTGACCGATAATTGATGTGAAGTGGGAACAATGTAGGATTATGTCATCAAAGTGTTATGACATTGGCCAATGGCATTATTAATTTGTTATTTACCTTGGATTAATGTTCTTTGAGCAGCAAATAAAAGCATTCATTTGTAAGTATCCATATCTTAGTATTTTTATCCTTATTTTTTAGACTACACACAACTTTAAATGCCACAATAATTTTTAAAAAAATCTCACATGAAGACATATTCGTATAAAAATTATATTCTAAATGGTTAGATGATTCGATCAAATATAATTGGCCAAATATATCAACTTCTCTAATAATTTAGAGCATCCTAACTTATTTTCAAAATAGGTGCATAAGATTGTATTTGCAAAGACATTTTTTTTTTGGTAATAAAAAGTTGAATTAATCTTGATGTACACCTCTTTTTGGTGTACACCTCCAACCAAGTCTTAAACGAATAGATTTTTACTACTAGAACGAACATATTTTTTAAAGCAAACGAACAGATTTTTAACATGTTCGTGTCAACTATAAAATATGTTCGTTGTATATACTAGAACGAACAGATTTTTAAAAGTAAACGAACAAGTTTTAAAATCTGTTCGTGTCAACTATGAAAACATGTCGTTGTATATATAAAAATCTGTTCGTAGCGTTTACAGAGGTACTTACAGATCGCCTACCAACAAGATCCTCACATCGACAGCGGGGTTCAAACTCACGATCTTGTGGGTAATGAGCTGATCCCTTACCAACTGGAGCAACCTTTGTTGCCTCTCAAAGACACTTAATTAGTAAGTAAAAGTTTTTAGGGGGTTCATGTAATGTAATCATGTACATGAGGTTCGTTTTTTTTTTTTTCTTTTTTGGACAGTTACATGAGATTGGTTAAAACACTTTCTTTTTTCTTTTTTTTTCTATTTTTTTGTCACTCTTTTTTTTTTCCTATTTAGTTAGGTGAATACGTTTTTTTTTTTTGGACGGGGGTGAATACGTTCCTATTGAGAAACTTGATCCTTATTCAAATATATTTTTTGGTAAGGGATCCTTATTCTTTTTTATGTTTTTGGTCTGAGATTCTCAAGCTTGTAATACACATTTATGGGTTTAGGCCCAATACCAACATTTTAAAAAAAAATCACAACCCAGTCTTTACCAAATTTCTTGTTATTTATATACTGTACGGTGCTGATTAAATTTCTTTTCTTTTAGATCTTTTCTTACAAAATTTTGATTATAAGTTTTTATAAGCATATATTTATTTTGTCTAATTAATTTATTTATTATATATTAAATAAAATATTATTTCGATGTCATTTAAATATTATTTTTTATATTATTTGATATTAAAATAATTTTTTATTTAGTATAAAAATAAATAATTTAATTGGTCAAAATAAATATATGCGTAGCATTATTGGAATTCTTATACATTCGAAATACACCAATTAAAAGAGGGTAGCAATCGTAGATGACAAATTGGTTGGACAGATGAGGGGGAATCATATATATGGGTATAGAGTCTTAAGTCGATTTGATAGTTAATTTCACATAAATAAGAATGGAGTAATGTTAGGGATCTAATGTTAAGAAGCCTATAGAAAATTCATGGGTGTAATTAGGAAAATAATGGATAATAAAAAAGAAAAGAGAAAAGAAGGAAAATTGCTCCCTATGAACTTCTTAACATTGGCTCCCAAGACTTTCTCATAAGAATGAGGAAGTGCTTTAAGTATATCATGATTTATGATAATTAAGTAATTTTAATTATTAATTTTAATTTATTTTAAAATTTATATTACTTTTCTCATTAAAATTAACAATTAAGATTATTTAATTATCATAAATGATGATATATTTGAAACGTTTTTTATATTATAAACATAATCTTTCCTTTTTAATAGCTTTAGTTTATTCTAAAGAAAGAGTGACCTTTCAATAACAATAATGATAAGACTTTATTTGTATAAGGGCACGTCATTATCATAATACCGATATAAATGTATTTTAAGCATTAAGGATTGCGTAACGCAGAGAACCGGAGATAAAATAAATGTAATTTAATACGATTAGTTCATCTAAAACCTAACGTAATAATTTTGGCCTAACGTGATTCTCTTCAGATGTTTTAAATTTAATATCTCCTCCTCTTTCTTTTGTTTCATTAAATGTGAAAAGTGTGGAAATCTTTTGCGTGTCTTATTGCTATAATTAGGATTTGTTTGTATCTTATTATTACAAGTTTTAAATCTATCAAAAATATAAGAGTAATGTTAAGGAATCAATATTAGAGGTTAATAGGGAGTAAATGAGTGTAATTAAGAAAATAATAAGTGGTAAAAGAGGAGAGAGAAAAGAAGAAAAAAGCCTATTGACCACTTATTGACTAATAAATTATGGACTTCCTAAACTTTCTCTAAAATATAAACTCTTAAGTCTTAAGAGCTTATAAGTGTAAAGTGTCGTCACTCTATAAACTAACCTTTTGAGTTAAGTTTGAATTATTTGGTTCACTTAATCTCAATTTTAAAACTAATTAATATTCTACTTTACTCAAATCATTTCGACCGAGCAAACTTTTTTAATAGTATATAGATATGCGGATTTAGATAGTATCTGTTTAGTTTTATTTGAGTGCGGATAATAGTTGTTTCACTCCATTATTTGATAATTTAAAATACTTTAACTAATTTTTCTCACTTCTCAACCCCATTAATCATATTATAAATATTATTAGTTAATTTAGTTTAATTTTTTTTATTTTCTTATATGTACTCTAGGTTTGGATATAAGATAAATATATACCCATAAATTTTAATATAGGACAAAAATTTAAATATATGTGATTAATGAGAAGGATAATGACTAATGAGACAATACATAAACATTTAGATCGGATATGATTACTTACCCTATTATCATTTCTGTTTATTAAGGGCTAGAATTGAGGTCTCTTTTCTGTCATGTACCAAAATATGTTTTGTCAAATAACTAATAAATTTTTATTTAGTAAATATCTTATAACATAAAAAAAGAAAGGTGATAAGAGTAAACAAGTAAAATATACATCTTTATGGTACGATAGAACTTGTTCAAACCCTTGCTCGTCTAAAAATGGTAAACAAGAGACAGAAATCCAACATTTCTTATCTTTGTAATATTTTATTTAATTAATTAAAAATAACTGCATTCTTTTTTTTTAAAAAAAAAAGAAAAAAGAAAATAGAAAGAAAGAAAGAAAGGGAAAAATGCAAGGTTCAGAGAACCGGACCGGTCACTGAACCGGTAGAGTGACTGATTCAAGGATTTAGAGATTCGACTGAGATCGGACCGTGGTCGGACCGTTTATTTAAATATATAATAAAATAATTTGAAATCATTATAAAATTATTTAAAATATAATATTATTAATTTTTAATTAAAAAACTAAAAAATCGGTCCGATTTGACCGATTTTGATTGGTTTCTGACCGGCCTGATATCAACTGGTTTTCACATATGAACCGAACCAAACAAAAAATCAGTTTCCGGTTTTTCCGGTCGAACCGGCCGGTCCAGTCCGGTTTTCAGAACACTGGCAAAATGAATAATGGATTACATACTTGTGTGTGTGTATAGTGGCTAACTAGATGAATGAGAGAAATGAGTGATGATAGGGTTATGATGATATATGAATGGTGCAAAAATGGTTGTGGTTGTGGACCCATTCATGGTCCCCCAAACCTTTGAAACCACTACTATGTCTCACAGCTAAAATACACATGCACATGCCTTGGGGGACCACCATTTCTAAGGGAAAAAATTCCAAAAATAATATTTTAATTATTTTTTAATTTATAATTTATGTATTTTATCATCTTAAATTTTAATTTAAAGATAATTAAAATATTATTTTTTCTCTGAAAATTTAATAAATTTAGAGAAAATTGATGTGATCTAATGGGTCTAATATAACCTTCTGTTCTTCTGTCGCTACCAAGAATCAAAATAACCAGTGCATTGATAATGATATAACTTACATGCAAAAGTCCCTTGCTGTATGAAAGATATAGTTATATTGACTATTTTTTTCGATAATACTAGATGTACCATTATATATATCTGTATATATCCTTTAGTAAGACGAAAAAATATAAATATTAGTATAGAAATAAAAAATTTTCTATGCTAATATTTATATTTATCTGTGTTGCTAGATAGTGTATGTGTACATATGTGTACAATTGTACATATAGATTAATTTTTTTTAGTAGTCTTTATTTATTATTTAAGAAAAACTAACTAATTATAAATCATTTTTTATTAAACACTATATCTACTATCATAAAAGAAAATAATTTGCGAAATTTTGAATCTCTGAACTCTTAATTAAATATTTGGGTAAGAAATAAGATACATTTCAGACATATAAAAAAACATTTTTATGTCAAATTTGACTATATTTTGTAACTTTTCATAATGTTAATGATCGATGATTATGTTGAAATTATCGATAATAATTGATTTGTTTTAGACAGAAATTATTATTGTTTTAAAATAAATAATATTGGTAGGTCCTAGTCCTACCACCCAAAAAAAAAAAAAAAAGCAAGGAATTGGTATCACAATAATTTTTCCACCTTAATTGGAATATCATGCACTATCTAAATTACAACCTTACAACCTATTAGGATTTGACATCTATCTAATGATAAAATAGAAGATAGTGAAATAATATCAATATGTATAGCATCAATTCTATTAATTTACTACCATTAAACTTTGGTAGTTGATGTTTGAGATATAAACATATATAATAAGCAATATGATGCTTCATTGCTTCATCTAGAGAATCTTGCCTTATACAACAACTCATTAAATATTTAAATGAAACTCAAATTTGTGATGAATTAGTCTTTCGATTTTCACCTGTCAAATTGGGGATACCATGAAACGAAAAAGAAATAATTTACAAAATCAATGCTTTCATTAGAATCCAATTTTTCAGGCATCCATTCCCTTTGGGAAACCAAAAACCCTTAACTGATTTTGGGACTCAATTGAGAGTACAAATTTTCAGAGACATTCTTCAAAGTGGTTAAGGAATTGTGTCATGTGTGATGTCCCTGGTAATATATATGATATGAATATTTGGGCTCTTCTCTTGTGTATATATCTTCATAGAGGGAAAAATAAATAAATATTTGTAGCTTCTTAATTAATTAATTTGATGTAGAAGAGCCAGTGAGTTTAGGGTCTGTTTGGTAGTAAACAATGTCACCAGTGTCACTAACATAATGATCTTTCTTCAAGCTTCTAATCAAATCTCCAATTAGGTGAAATGGAAGAGGTTGAGATTTCTTTGGCTCTCTGTAATACTTTCCAAGAACTGGCTTTGCTGCTTCAGTCTACAATAAGAACCAAAACATCAACAAAATTAAACAATTCATTCTAAAAATAAATAAAAAAATAGAGTTGGTGGTTTTGTGTTTGTAATTTCATGTTTTCTACTCTTTCATGAATGGAAAAATAAAAACAAAAAGCATTGAATATATATATATATATATATATATATAAAACACAAATCAAATGTAGATTTCTAGGTAAGTTTGATTTGTATTTTTATTTTTAACATTTGATGTTTTCATAATTTTTTTAAGAGGAAAAAAATAATAAAAATAATAAAATCATATTTACTATTTTCACTTCTCATTATTTTTTTCTTTAAAAAAATTTAAAAACAGAAAATGAAAACGGTAACAAAAACATCTTCTCTATCCTAATATTTTTTTCAAATAAATCATAACATTTTGAAATTAATGTATAAAAATGTAATTATATTTAGCTACATTAGTATGTTGAGTGCCAATTTGTCCAAAAAAATGAAAAATATAACTAGTTTGAAACAGAGAAATTACTATAATTTTGAATAATGAAAGATTATAAGGGTTGTATGGTACTAACTGCTTCTATTAAGTGATAATGTGGAATTTGAGGAAAGAGATGATGTATGACATGAGTTCCAATATCATGGTGAATATTATTTATCCAACCATAGTCACGATCAAGAGTTGTAAGCCCACCCCTAAGGTAGCTCCATTCCTGTCCAAACATAAGATCAAACAAGATTGAAATTTCCTTTTATTTCTAATTAAAAAAAAATCAAAACTCTAATGTCCTAACAACTCGGGAAAGTGCTAGTGACAACCTTATTAAATGTTAGTTAACTTTCAATATAATTCTTCTCTATCGTCTTTTTTCCATCAATATCAATTTTCATTTCGCAGACAAAAGTATTTTTGAATTTTCATAACTACAAAAATACATTAATTTTTTTAAAACGTGACAAAAATACCAATTTATTATCTAATTATCAAAACATTAACTATTAATAAATGAGTACTTTGGTCACGTTTTATAAAAGTTGGAAAACACTTTTATCATTTAAAAAATTTAGAGACATTTTTATTGACGAAATAAAAATTCATGGACAATTTTAATTGTGAACTCTATTTTCATCCAAGAAAAGCTTACATCATAAGAAAGAAAGAAGAAAAGAATACCTCTCCACGGTACCATGGCAATTTGTCTTCATGGCCATGGTGATGCAAATAAGTCACAAAATCCAACCACATAACAAAGAGCTACAAGTTTGGGAAATTAGTCAAATCAGGACTAAATCAAATCAAAATTAGTTAGTTAAGTGTGTAATTAGAAGGTAGAATTAGAACAAACCACGTAAGGGATGCCATAAAGCTTAAGCAATTGGATTGGACCCATTACAAACCCTAATCCAACTAGCAAAGCAGCCATGGCTGTCCAACAAATTGTTGAAGTGATAACATCTTTTCTCTCATTTGGGACAAACAAGTCACTATCTGGATGAAAATGAGAACCTGTCTTCCCAGGACTTCTGCTCCACTGAATTAAAAGATAAATCACATTTCAGAATCAAAATTTCCAATTTCTTTCAGAAATGAAAAAAAAATATATATTATCTTACAGTTCTTTACTAAGACAAACGTTCACGCATTAAATATGTTTTAAGAGCACACAACTATATTAAATTTTTTTAACTAAATTAGGTAATATTACTTACAAGGTAGATAGGATATGCAAGCATTGGAAAAGGTACTGTGAATCTTAAGGTACGTGTTACATTGTCCAAGCTCTTGAAGATTCTTTCAGGAAGCTGCAAAAAAAAATTGACATAAATAAACAACTTAGTTTAGAAACATGGATTGATAGGTAAAAAAACAGATTCCTTAAAGAAACAGAACTGATTTCATTAATCATTGTCTTACCGGGTGCCAAGATTCATCATTTTCAACATGGCCATGGTTTTGATGATGGGTTCTGTGACTAATTCTCCTGTTACATTTCATGAAAATATCAGCATCATCAAAGATTACATTTAGAAATATTGCAGATTAAGAAAACAGAGGACTTAAAGAAAGATTGCATGAACATTATTAGCATTAACATTACCATCCATGATATGGTACTAGAATTGAAGAATGCAGCAAATGCCCAACAACACTGTTCAGCTTGGGATTGTTTGAGAAGCTTCCATGACCACTAAAATAAAAAAATAGAAAAAATTGCAATAAGCATTGCTAGTTATATAGGTTGAAGACTCTGTTACATATTCAAAGTGTACATAGATATACATAGAAAAGTTATAAATACTATTAAATTTTTTTTTCAATAACTGAGACTCACAAAAAATTATCATTCATTTTTACCTTTTTTTTTTTTAATATTCTATGTAGGAGAAGTCTATAATGAATCAGATGAAATATTCTCAAATGAGTGGTTATAAATTTTTTTATATTTTATTTTTATTATTCATTATAAAATCACAACCATTCTTAACCACTCATTTAAGAATATTCCACCCGATCCACCATAAATTAGGTTCATTTTAGACAAATCCTTCTATGCATACTTTGAATTTGTGTTAGAGTTATCACAGTTATATATTATTAAATAAATAAGAAATTTCTTAAAACTCATTACTCATGCTCATGCCGTAAAATACAGGAGGAAGATAAATTCTTTTATCTAAACATAGTAACAATTAGCAAAAGTGCAAAACTCAAAAACAAAATGCAATATATTTAAAATTCATTATCAAATTGTAGTTGAAAACATAAATTTGATTGGACTAAAAAAAATCAATATTTAGACATAGTAACCATTAGCAATACTAAAAATTAAAAAACAAAAACCAAGAGATTGATTGAAGAGAATTGAAAGGGCAATTACCAATCATGGCCAAGAACAAAGAGAGCCCAAAACATGGTCCCTTGAGCAGCCCAATAGAGAGGCCAAACAATCCAATTGTTGAGGTGTGCAGCAGCAGCCGCCAAGCCAAGAACAACAACAACATCTCTTACAACATAACTCATTGACCTCCATGGATCCTTCACCCAACAGTGCTTAGGTATTGCTGCTCTTATGTCACTCAATTTGAATG
>JASCZI010030338.1:47660-59253 GCA_036250425.1 Stylosanthes scabra
TGGGTCAAATTCACTTACTTCTTCAACAACACCACCATTAGTGATTCCTTCTCCTCCTCCTTCTTCTTCTTCAATGGTGCCAACTCTTAAAGGAGCACTAACCTTAAGCTCCCAGCTTCTACTTCTTCTTCTCTCCTTGAAACTACAACATTGGAGCCTTGTTTGTTGTTGGAAGTTCTTCAGATCTGAGGTTGAAGGTTTGGTGGTTGAAATGGATCCAGTTCTTGGTCTAGGGAACATTGGAGGAAGAGGCCTTAACCCACATTCTGATAAGACCCATGTTGCCATTGGAAACAAACACAAACACAAACACAACCTTCAAATGGAAGATTTAGCCTATAAGGCTTGGTTTTGTTTTTATTGGTTTATGTTCTTCCTTCCAATGTCCCTTGGAGGACAGAAAGGTAAATTTGCAAAACTAAGAGAGACTATATTATTATATATAGTAATATGAAATATGAAATATCAAATATGAATATGAATATTGAATGGGTATATATATGGTTATGTGTGTGTGGGAGAGAGAAGAGAGGCACAAATATGTGAACCAAAATAGGAGGGTTACATTGCAAGTTGCAAAACCAAGGAAGAGAACAAAATATCTGTGACAAACAATAAAAAATTGAGAGGAGTTCAAGGTTGTAACCATGCACTTGTGTTTGAACAAGAGCCAAACGTTTTGTGTTTCTCTCTCTCTTTCTCTTTATTTTTTACTCTCTGACACACCCTGTTCTCTTCCTTCCTCCTCTTAACCCCACTTGAATACTTGATGATTCTCAAATCCCACAGAAGATCAAAGTATTTATGGCAAAAGGGTATCCAAAAAAGGTATCAAGTTTCAATTTTGAGGAAGAAAGGATTTGGCTTGAAGAGGCTTATTCTTGCCAAAATCCTATATATAAATTAAATAATAAATTTAAGTGTTTATGGACTCATCTATATATTTTTATAATTAATAAGTTTACGTGTTAATTATAAAAATAATAAAATGTAACATAAAAATTTTGAATCATAACAAATAAAACATTAATTATTTTTATTAAAATAGATATATAAATGTATGTACGTATAATATTATCTTAAATAAAATAAAAATTATTTTAGATGTACACAAAAATTCAATAATTAATTAACTACTAATATAAAATTTATGTTGAAATATAAAATATATACTGAAATTGTTTAAAAATAACTTAAATAATATATATATTTATATATAAATCGTTGAATTTTAATATATAAATAGAATTTTTTATAAAATAAATATTATTATAATATGTTTTATGTATTATCATTATTTATTATTGTATTATGTGATGAGACGGTGGAGGATGCAATTTGGTCATGTTGATAATGTGATTGTGTGAGTGTTAGGAACTATGCAATGTTCCATACATGTTATTAGTGTGTTTGTGGAATTATTATGGATCCACCCAAGTGGGGGAGAAATGGGTGGAAAAATTCTTCATTTTGTGTGTTGTCTTTGTTGTCTGTGGGGTTTTTTTCTTTTTCCTTTTTAACCCTATAGCGGTGGTGGTCATTGTTTGTAAGTGGAGGTTCCTATTCTTCTTTCTTTTTCTTAATCCTTTTTTCCTATTACTATCTAATGGCACTAACTAAGCACAAACCTAAATGCTTGATTCATTGATTGATGTATCAGTATGATTAATGAGTAATAACTAACCTAATTTCGTTATGTTGCCTTGGTGGCCGGTGAGATATACCAAGGGTGTAAAAGAAAACAATGATTCATGTGAGGAATGAGGATTATAAGGGGCTATATTATTAGATTTTTTTAAAATAAAATTTTAAGCTAGGAAAATTATGAATTTATTATTTATCTTGTCAATATTTCTCCGGTAAAGAGATGATTAATTCTCTTATTAAGCCTTGGAATGATATACAATACTTGATAATATTATTAATATTCTCCCGCTCTCTATAATTTCTTTTTAGTTAGAATTAATCTATGTGTATCATTACATTTTCATATACTTCTTATCTTCTTCTATTTTAATTTTTATGTTAATATATGTGGCAGCCGTTTAGCCCGCATGCTATCCTATTTAGTCTGAAATTTAAACGGTCTGGGCTCAGAAACAAAAGTCCATCCATTTAGATAAATAAACGGTCTAATCCGACGGATTTGGCCATTTTAACGTCCTATTGCTTACCAAACAAAAAAAGTATATTTTTCCTTTTCTTTAAAAAATTTCTTTTGCTAACTTGATAATGTTTTTGGAGCTTTTGGTTTTTGGTAATTGTTTTTGGAGTTTAATCTTGTTTTTGTTATTGTTTTTGGAGCTTCATGTTTTTGGTACTGTTTATGGAGCTTAAGTTTTTGACCACATATTTCAGTTTTTGCATGAAGTTCACAACATTGCCCATGTATAGTATAGTATAGCCCAAATTTATGGTCCAAACTCCAAATTAATGCCCAAAGTACCATTTATTCCAAGACCCAAAAAAAAAGAAGACTCTGGCTCTCCTCTTTTATTTTGATTTGGGCAATCAAAAACGTGGTTTTATTAAGAAAGTTCAAAAAGAGCCCATCTCCCATTCCTAGCGGTACGAGGGGTGCCTCAAAATTCAATGACCCAAATTTGAGATAAAAATAATTGCACTCAAAGCTATAATTTAAGTGAAAATTTACTATTATTTAAGTGAGTTTTAAGATGAAGATATTCTTCCATAAAAAAAAATAAAAATTATCATATAAATATTTAATTTTATTTTAAATAAATAAAAATAAGTCATGTGATAATAAAATTAATTAAGTTTTTCAATTAATATTGGTGTACACATAAAACACATAAACACATCCTAATTAATCACTCCCACAAATGAAAAAAATTTATGTATTTTATGTGTACACCTAACAAAACCGTAAATTTTTATTCTCTTCACCATTTTACCTTTTTCATGGAAGTATCAATCTTTTATGCCTTTCAAGTTTCAACAATTGCATTCCGGCCTAAAATTCCTCAATTACCCCATTTAAAATTTTAGTTAACTTTTTGAACTACAAAAATTAGCTTCAATAATGTGGCAAGTGACAACATATAAAACTCCTCAAGATAGTTCACTTCACTCACAAATCACAATCTCTCCCAAATACACCAAAACAGAACACTTTCTGTTTCTCTCTCTCTCTCTCTCTCTCTCTCTCTCTCTCTTCCTCCTCTGAGAAGAGTTGAACTCTGTGTTTGCAATCATGGATCGGACCCAAATTCTTCTTGTCGGCTTACCAATCTTCTTGTTCTTCTCTGACGTTTTCAACCTCTTCTCTCCTCCACCGCCTTCTAAACCCACAACACATCACCACCACCACCACCACCCTTCAATCCAACCTAACCCTCAAACCACCACCCATATTCAGGAACCCATCCTCGATTTCCCTACCCAGGTTCCTTTTTCTAATTTTTTTCCCTTTAATTTGCACCCCATCAATTTCCCAATTCTAAATTTACTGTTTTGTTTATATGGGTTATAAAAAGTTTTGTTCTTTTTGCAGAAACAGAGTGGTATTGGCCCAATTGGTGTTGGAAACACTGTAAACATTGACTTCTGCACTTCATGTTCCTACAAGTTTGTCCAATTTCTACCTTCTTTTCATCTTATTTAATCTAACTATTTTGTTAATTTATTTGATGTAATACTATGTGTATATAGTTTGTTTATGTGGCCAGTTCTTGTTCCTGAAGAATGGGAGTTTATTGAATAATAAGTGTAAACAAATGCAGAATCCAAATGATTGAAAATATTGCTTTTGTGACAATTGAATTAAAGAAAGTCTTCATGAGGTTTAGTATTGATTATTTATTTAGTAGAATCACAACCTCTATTGGAAATTACTTGTCCCTTGGTTAGACTTATTTGTTTAGTGGTTATTTGAACAATTAGGATGGAAAACCCTGTTCTCATTTGGACTTCTTTGAAGTGTATTAAAATTCTTACTTTTGTTTTTGTGGCATTATAATCTCCATGAGAATGTGATAACATAACTAATGTTCTAGCATATGTTCTTAAACAAGTTTTGTTAGGAGCTGCATTCATTGATAATTAGTTTAAATGGCTCGTTAATGATATTTGGGTAGTTTTGTCACACATAATTCATCTTTCATGGGTAGTTTAGTCAGTGCCTGAATCTTTTGTGGGTAATTTTGGTATTTTTTCCTTAGTTTAGTTTGTGGAATCCACATTTTTTTAAAAGTATAACAAGTCCTAAACCTTAATATGTGTTGTTTAATGTTCATGACTTTTCTGTAGGGGAAATGCAGTAACAGTTAAGAACATGTTGGAGGCCGAATTCCCTGGGATCAATGTTGTTTTGGCGAACTATCCTGCTCCACTTCCAAAGCGACTTCTCAGCAAAGTAGTACCAGTGGTGCAATTCGGACTTATTATAACAATATCTGCAGGTGAACAGATATTCCCGAGGTTGGGAATAACTCCACCTCCGTGGTACTATTCTTTGCGCTCCAACAGGTTTGGAAGCATGGCTAGCATTTGGCTTCTCGGAAACTTCCTTCAGTCCTTCTTACAGAGTTCTGGTGCTTTTGAAGTATATTGCAATGGTGACTTGGTAAGTACTTTGTCATGGACTTATGATTAGTTCTTAATATTGATTAGTAGTAATTTAGTGTAAGAGTCCGCAGTTGGTACCGAACAAAGATTCACTAGAACGAATTTGTCCGTGAGGACCGGAAATCTCCGATTGTGGGTCAAATATGTTCGGTGCAGGAACAGATTAGTTTCTCATGAATGCTTCCTATAAAAAAAAAGGACTTATTTGACCTGACCTTTTTAGTTCTCAAGGACTATGCGGAAGTTCAAGCGAATGAAACTCAATATTCACCTAAACTCATATTACTTAGGTTAACCGTTAACTTGAATCATGAACTCAATTTGGATGCTTAAACATGTACGGGTTTGATAACCTTGCTAGTGGTTTTCATTTCCTATGGACGAATTTTGTCTAGTGATATTTTTGTTAGGAACCAATAGTTAATGATGATTGCGTGCAATCTGTAGCTGCTAATTCCAACGGGAACGAAAGCAGTTGGATTCAGTTCATAGCATATTCAACCTATTTAAGTTTTAACATTTGATACACTCATACTTTCCATGGTGATCTTGTTTCTTTGAACATTTTAGATTTTCTCCAAGCTGCAGCAGAAGAGGTTCCCTGGTGAAATTGAGTTGAGGGACCTTGTTAGCAGAACAATAGCAAATCCACGATACGTCTAATGGTATTTAAGGTTCTGTCTCGTAAAACTGTCAGGTAACGGATTGCCAAAGGTACCAGAAAAGATCGATGTTAGGTTAAACAAAGATTCTAGACACGAATTTGAGCATACAAACTGGATGTTACAGAGATCAGATTTTCATTTGGTCTTTTTGTAATTTTTGTTTTCTACACTGTAACGCAAATAATTGATTCAGAAATAATTGGTTTTAGTTATTCACTTAGTTTTTAACTTTTCATACTATGTTCTCAGTTTTGAACCCTCTCCATGACAAAACTAGTTAGTATATACAGTTATGCACTATTTGGTGATTGCAACTTCAATAGTTATTTCAGTTAACTTCATATTATAAGCTGTTTTGAACTCACGCATAGTTAATTTAGTTAGTTAAATATGTCAAATCATCTAATGATTCTCAACAATCAACTTCACATGAAGAACAACAATTGAGTTTTCATCAATTAAAAATAATTGGGATGAGGTTTCTTGAGTTAAGATTGAACCACTTGAATCTTTTGAATCATTCCTATAATGAATTATATACACATCCTAATCTTTTGGATGGTGTGTAAAATTTACAAATAGTGTATTATCTTGGTATACAAAACAAGAATGAGTAGAAATAATATTTTTGTTTGCATAATTATCATCACTCTTGAACATCTATTGCACAACTAAGACTATTATCAAGAACGGGTGAAATTCATGGGTACTCCATAACATGTAACTATATAAAGCTACACTAGCAATGAATGCTTTATTTCACTCACATGAGTTTGTATATGAAAACATGATAGAACCAGACACCGAAACAAAAACAATAGAACATTGATAATAAAATTTTATATCTTTATAATGTGTTTGACAATAAAGTATAAAATACACAAGGACAATGTTAAAATTTAATGTAAGATATTTTAAAAAAAAAGAAGGAATAATGGTGGAATAATAATAAAAAAATTGGATAAAAAAAGAATTTTTATTAAAAATTTTGTATCTATCCTTCAAAATTTTGTGTCCATCAGTGTTTTTCATTAAAAAATGAATACAGGGATAATGAAAATATGTCCATGATAGTGAAATTGTAGCATGACCTCTCATCTAAATTTAAATCAACACAAGCAAATTACGAAACCAGAGAAGAACAAAGGAAGTGCCTTGTTTCCCCTGGTAATAGCATAAAGACTAATAATAAGCCAAGGTTGATTTCATATAAAGAGATGCAAGAGGCGCAAAAGGCAGAAAGAAAGGATAACAGGACTTATAATTTATAATCTCTAAAATGCTGTCACAAACGAGAGATCGTGAAGGGGATGTAGCTCAGATGGTAGAGCGCTCGCTTAGCATGCGAGAGGTACGGGGATCGATACCCCGCATCTCCATTTCGTTATTCATTTTGGATTGATTTTAAATTTTTAATCGTCTCATAATAAAAGTGAGAGTTAATCACTTTATAAAATTGTTAGAGGGAGCATTATAAATGTGATTCACGGATTTATTTCAGGGTTCCCCAAAATATCTTGTTGTAGGTTGATGTTGATGTTTATCCAATCCTAATTGCCCAAACAATGATGTGGATTCAGGACTACCAAGTTTATAACAATGAGCATTAATGCCCTGTTAATTCACTGCCTTAAAACATGTTGACCCTTCCAGGGTTACAAAATCTTTTCAACGATGAAATAAATATTAGTAAACAAAATAAAAAAAAGATATCAGTAAACATATTTGTTAAAATTTTTTGCAGAATAAACTCATAAATTACATCCTTATTAGCGTAAAATTACAGTGTCAAACTTTCTACTTTATTAAATATTAATAATAAAATGTTTGTGACCTAGCAATACTTTATTGAGTATACATATATTAGTGACGTGGAACTGGATAACACATTTATTGAGTTGCGTGCCGTTCCCTCCATTTCTTATTTCTTAATACAGTATACATATATTTTTGTGACTATTCTTACCATAATATATAATTATTAATGCTATTTCAATAAGTGATTTTATACAATTAAATATAATTAAGTGATTTATTTTCATGTTAAGTAGAATATTATTTGAATAAAAAAATAGAGAATTAATTTTTTTAAGTAGTTAACAACTTAATATTAAACCTTGTAAAAAAGAAACTTAACATTAAATAGGAAATTATTTTTTTACCATGGTTGGTGCCACTCAGTCATGTAGCTAAAAATACGATGTAAAATAAAAAACTATTTTGATGTGAAATAAAACTTTATTTAGATGTAATTTTATACGAATTAACTCTTCCAGAGTTTCCTGTTTTGTAGAGTTGTTCTACTTCGATTTCCCTTTCCCCTTCTCATCTCCACCATGACAATCCACTCTTCTTCCAATCAAGGTTTTGCTTCTTCCTTCATCCTTCCATTTCCTTTTTTTTTTTTGTTAATATATAGTCCGTGTGCCGTTTCAGCTCGTTCGGATCACTCTTGATTTTCAGCTTCGTTCGTGATTTATATCATAATTTTCTGGATTATTCACATGATTTGATTTTCTTCTTGTTGTAAATCATTTTTGCTGTTCTTTTTCCGTGATAACCGAAGCTCAGATTTTGATCATAGCAGTTCACATTTCTTGATAAAATAAGCTAACCTAAATTCACGTTACATTGCTCGAGTTCAATTCGTGATATGGAAAGGTCAATTAAATATGAACAAATCAAAGCAAACAGTATGAGAAGGATTTTGAGAAGGATAAAGTGCTTTTGAATTTTTGGTTTAGAAGAACAGTATGTTATTGTGTTCCTTCTCAAGCAATTGAAAATGTATTGTGTTTTAGGTGAATTTGATTTGATGGTTGTATTTGATGTTTGCTGCAAAAAATTGTATACTTTGCTTGAAGCAGTTGCTTTGGTTTATGCTGATGACTTGTACCTTATCGTATGAATACTCTGATTTCGTTACATACTCTTCCACTGGTTTATTGTAATTGAATGAACAATTTTGATTCTTTCAGATGAGTCTAGCAAAAGGACGATGCCGTCCTATTTCAATTTACCGCCACTGGATGTTTCTGATGCATTTCCACAAGCAACACCAGCATCTGTATTTCCTCCTTGTGGTAAGAAATTTATCTGATAAGCTAGGTCATTGTATAAGGAATGAGGATGCTTTTCAAGCTTTGACTGGATTAGTAGGTTGTATATAGTTTAGTTTTATTCTGTAACTTAGTTATTCTTGCATATTACAAAACTTGGCAAGATTATATATTTATAATTATTTTGATTAAAACGAGATATGTTTCAGGAACTCACTTCCATTTTATCCGTCGTGTTGTTTGAAAAATTACAGCTTCAGATTATTTTCAATTCGACGACTTATTGACACCACAGGAGCAGACAGTTAGGAAGAAAGTAAGAGAGTGTATGGAAAAAGAAATTGCACCAGTAATGACTGAGGTATGTTTCTGTGATAATATTTCTTTTTAGATGGAAATGAGTACCATGTGAATTTCTTCTTCTTCACATTATGTTCTCTCTTTTGTTATCAAAATTCACTATCTTGATTCTGTTGTTTTGATTTTTATTTGGGGTTTTGTCTGCTGTTTTTGTTTCTTCTAGTACTGGGAAAAGGCAAAGTTCCCTTTTCAATGTATACCAAAACTTGCTTCATTGCGTCTTGCTGGAGGAACAATCAAGGTTTTCTTTGTACTTCTTTCTATATTGTTTTTGGATACTATAAATGGTGAAGGGAGTTCTTATCAAGCTTTTATTCTCAGGGCTATGGATGTCCTGGCCTTTCTATTCTTGGCAGTGCTGTAGGTATTGCTGAAGTTGCAAGAGTTGATGCAAGCTGTTCAACTTTTATTTTGGTTCATTCATCCTTAGCAATGCTAACTATTGGTAAAGCATTTATCTTTCATCGACAAGTTTCTATTATTTATTCTTTAATTTATATTGGACTGTTTTCTGCCAATAGTTCCTGCCCCTCACATTTTATAATTATGATCAATTGTCATGTTAGCATTGTGTGGATCAGAAGCCCAGAAGCAAAAGTATCTACCTTCTTTGGCACAGTTTCAAACTATAGCATGCTGGGTAAGTTGCCTTCCTTGGTATTTCATTTGTTGAATTTGTAGAAAGGAGAAAGAGGAAGCATGGCTGTATTGCTTTGGGTGCTTCTTGCACTCAACATTCTGATAATAATATACAGGATGAAATAAGTATGTTATTTTAACAAGGAAAACAATAAAGTCTAGCTATTTCCTATGAATCCTATTGTTCCAATGGTACAATTTGGATCATTTCCCTTGCTAAGTAATTACCATGGTAATTAAAACATTGTCATTGTGCTGAATTTACACTTCTGAGATAAGTTATTTTCTTAACATTAGGGTTTGACTGAGCCTGACTATGGAAGTGATGCCAGTGCTTTGAAGACCACGGCAACAAAGGTGTGATACCTTGTGTACAACTTATTTACCTATTGTTTCTCAAGGAAGATGCATTAGCATCTCTTTGACTTTTAATCAATCATATTTCAGTTATACTGAACCGAAGTTCAATAATGCTGATACTGTAGCGTTGGTTTATTTTGAAATAATCAGGTTGAAGGAGGTTGGATCTTAGATGGCCAAAAGCGGTGGATAGGAAATAGTACATTTGCTGATATATTGGTTATCTTTGCTAGGAATACCTCCACAAATCAGATAAATGGGTATTTGATATTTATCCTTACCTTCATTGTTTGAAAAATGTTAACTACAATGATTTATCTTAGAATGTTAACTGGATGCTTGCTTGTTGTGACATATAAAGTTCACATATAAAGGACAAGTGAAGAATATGTCTGGGTCGAGACAGAAGTTTAAGTATTGACAATAATATAGTCTATAAAAGCACTGTAGGAAGCATATCAAATGGGAGTAGTTAACCTTATGAATGGAGTAAATATTAACTATCAGATTTGATGTTACTAATCATAGTTATTGAAACATAAAGTTAGTACTGTTTTTAAATTATCACCTTTCTTGTAAATAATGTTTCATCTTAACCATCAATATTATACATGAGCAGAGATGGATGTCTGTATCAAAATGGAAGTTTAAATTAGTGTCCAATATATGTTAATAGACCTGAAAGTCCTACTAAATATATGCTCTCAGAATTTATTTTGTATGATCCTCTTGTATTCTGCATCACATGACATCTTCATTTTACATATTGGGTTTGTTCCTAAAATTTCAGATATATTGTAAAAAAGGATGCCCCTGGTTTAACAGTCACCAAAATAGAGAATAAAATTGGACTCAGGATTGTTCAAAATGGAGACATTGTTATGAAGAAAGTTTTTATCCCTGATGAAGACAGATTATCAGGGGTCAACTCTTTTCAAGACACAAACAAGGTGAGATGTTGATAAAACTTATATTACTTGAATGAAAAACTAGATATATTTCAATCTTGGCTCCTGTTATCTTTTCAGGAAGCTGCTATACTATTGTAGTTCTATGCAATTCCATTAGATGTTACTCCCTCTGTTCTCAAATAATTATCTGCTCTTAATATTTTTTTCACATATAAATGTCCATTTAGCAAATCAATATAATATTAATAATTTTTTTCCCATTCATATCCCTAAATTAATGGATAAGAGAACAAATTAGTAATTACTTTTATCAAGGGAAGTTTCTAACTTGCTTGTCAACTTTCATGACTTCAGTACATTTATATCATTTTCTTAATTCATGCGAAAATTGTATATCATTTTCTTAATTCATGCAAAAATTTATAAGCTTTCAGTTTTTATTTTGGGGTTCCTTTTATCCTCCATTAAATACTGGATTGTATGAGACCAGAAAATTTAAATGGCATAATTATGACATTGTAGACTGATCAGACATTAGAATTAATTCCATTGATAATCACAAAAAGTGCATGTCTTATGCAAGCAAGTTACTAGCCCATGTTTCGATGAAATCATATATTTATTTGTTACTTGATAAAAAATTTATCTTGTTGCCTTACATGTACTGGAAATAACAACCTAAAAGTGATATATTGAACTATATGCACTTGTAACTCTTGTATTTAATTTTGACCCCCCAACAGTTAACTAAATTTTTCTATGCATCCAATCAGTTAGATGTTGCTCATGTGTTTTAGCTCTGTCAAAACAGGTACTTGCTGTCTCACGTGTAATGGTTGCTTGGCAACCTATTGGCATATCCATGGGAATATATGATATATGTCATCGGTATCTAAAGGAGAGGAAACAGTTTGGAGCACCATTAGCAGCTTTCCAGATCAACCAACAGAAACTTGTTCAGATGCTCAGCAATGTTCAAGCCATGTTTCTCGTTGGTTGGCGCCTTTGCAAA
>JASCZI010030338.1:66622-97881 GCA_036250425.1 Stylosanthes scabra
CTGATAAGCAGATGTTGATGCACCAAACACAAAGTGTGTTGGGTATTCATCTCTTCTCAATCCATCAACTACCAATAAAACTGATGAAGTTAGCAAGAATAATAATTCAAGCACAACAAACCCCTTCTTCCACATCCTTCTTCTTGTTATGCTTTGAGATTTTTTTTTTTCCCGATCGTTGTACCCTCACAAAGTCCAAAGAGGGGTGAGAGTGTTCAAGGTGGTAACAACAGGTACCACATGCTTTGAGATTGTTATAGAAATGATGATCTGTTGGAATTGGAACACATGTAACATGAAGCATGTATGTATATATAATAATGTAATAATAAATATATAGAAAATATTATGTACTTTTAGTATGTCAAAAGAAGCATATCATATAGGAAAATTATCCCACGTTCTATCTAAAATATTTATATAAATAGATAGCCTCTTTAATTTTATCTTGTAATGAGTGTTAAAATGATTAAATTAACCCAATTTTACAAGTAAATTTACAGAAAAATCTAACTTGATAACATCCTAATTTTAAAAGTTAATTTTGTGGTCAAAACTGGTATCTTCTTTTAAAACTATTTTTAATTTTTCTTTTAAGTACAACCAATCAATAATTTATTAAATTAAACTATGAAATAATTTTTACTATATAGAAACTATTTTTCTTCAATAATTTCCGGTAGAACCAAAAAAGTAATTAGTGATTACACTTAATGTATTATTTTTTATTGTTTCTCTAATAATGTTATATATAAAAAACCATCATGAAGTTAAATAAATTTATATAAGTAACTTTAAAATTATAAACTTGTATAAAAATTTTCGTCAATAATTATTAATATAATAAAAAATATTATTTTTAATTTAACAAATTATTTTCACTTGGAAATATATAACAGAACTATAAATTCCCCAAAACACTTCTAGTGTATTTTCCTTGTAAGAATAATTTGGTTTAATTATAGCCTAAAAATTTAAAATTAAAATGATTAAGACACTTATTTTAGTTTATTATGAGTCTAAAATATTAAATACAACATAAATTTTAAAATGGCAATATTAATGACTCTTGTTTTTTACGACGAAATAATACATGTTTTTAATTTTATTTTGTTCTTGTTATTTATGTTTTTTTTAATGTTTTTTCACTTAAAAACTATTATTATTATCAATGAATTAACAAATGATATTTACATACTAAAATCCAATCACAAATTCACCCAACAAATATTTATGTATATATACTTGTATTTAATTTTTTTCAATTTTTTAAAAAACTTTAAAATAAAAAATGTTATTTATTAATATATATTAAAATATAAAATATATATTAATAAATAATTAAAAAATATTTTATTCATTTTATAAGTAATAGTAGTGACCTTTACATAATATATATTTAAAAGATAAATACAAAAACAAATAATATAATTTTTATGTCATCTTTTTGCTAATCCAAATTGATATCATACTAATGTATTATATTAATCACTTTATTAAAGTAAATAATTAAAAAAAATCAAATATAATTGCAAGTTTGGCTCACAATAAATTAATTGCAAGCTATGCTAAAAAAGCACACAAAGCCACCTTCCAGCCAAGTTGCAACTAAAAGGGAATATTAAGGGTGTGTTTGGTTTGCATTTTCATTTTCTGTTTTTATTTTCAGTGTTTTCTGTTTTTGAATTTTGTGAAGGAAAAAGAGAAAATAGTAAAAACAATAAAATCCTGTTTTCTGCTGTTTTCATTTTTTCCTTCACAAAATCAAGAAAACAGAAAATACTGAAAATGAAAACAGAAAACGAAAACACAAACCAAACGCACCCTAAGTCTTTATAAACTGTCCAAAGGGTTTAGGGTGAAATGGTGACATTCCACGATGTACTACTTTCTGTTCTTGTTCACATGAATTATGTAGTCAAAATCTATACCATTAGTATTTTTTATATTAAATCTACATGGTGAAAAGTGAACAGAACAAAAATGTTTCATTAAATATAAATAGAATATATGATAAGCTTCCTATAATATAATATTGAAGTAAAGTATTATTCTTATTCATAAGATACAAAATTTTAATAAATTAATGTATAAACTATAAATAAAAAATCACTTAACTTAAAATTATCAAATTCTAATAATAATGTTGGTAAAAGATGGTATCAAAATTTGATTTTTAAAGATTTTTTAAAATATTTTTAATATTTATTTATTTTTGTCATATTTATAAATCTTTTAAATTTTATTTATTGTTGTATCGTTTAAATTTATTTTTCTCACCCACATAAATTTCCGAATACTATTTTTTCCTCTTCTAAATTTGTCACATTAAGACTATTTTTGGCAAGCCAATCATCTTGGCTATTTTTTAGATAAAATTCGGTGAATTATTGGCGCTGAGGAGTCGACACTAAAAATTAGTCTTACATTAAAGGAAACAAAGAAAAATAAAAATTTATAAGATGAGAGACTCACACTTGACATTTCAAGGTTTTGAATTGAATAGGAGGCCAAAATTTTCGCGACGATTTTGTTATTCCAACTTGATCAAACATATATTGTCACATGGTGGGATACTAAAATAGTGAGACATACAAAGGATAAAATTACAAATTAATCTCTGACTTTATCACTTTACTAAGTTTTTCATTTTAGATAATTTATATTCAAATTTGTTATGTAAATTTGAAAATAAAATATATTTATAATAACGCTACAAAATTTAAAAAATATATAAAATCATTTAAACCATTGTAGTGTGTTTAATTAATACTTTAGTCACCAAATTAAAGAATCTCCCTAATATCAATCCAATTGCAACATTTTTGTGAGGAATTTAATTTTCATGCACTTACACATATATTTTATCACCTCATTTCTAAAGTTATATAAATGCATAAATTTAATTGAATGACTGTATAAAACTCTTTACAATATCAATGCATCAAAATCAAACTCAAAGGGCTTACTTTCATTTGTAATCAGAAATATGAAAAGGAAATTAGACCTTCCCTCCGATCCATTCCACATGTGTCAAAGATTATAATAGTTAAATCTGCCTTGGGACACATCTTAATAAATGGAACCTTATATCTTGGTACAAGATTAAACCATAGTACAAACTCATATAACCTAGATTTTAACTACATCAAATGGCATCGTGTAATAAGGAATTGTTATTATTATTGCTGTTGATTATTAGCAAAGGTGAATTCTTCTCCATTTGTATGGCCACCATTGGATCCATAGTTCTGTTGTTGAGGAAATTAGAGTACCATAGAGAAGACAGCTTAGGTTGTCTCTTCAAATTTGGGTCCTTCAAATCAATGTAATAAAGGCCATAAGTTGCTTCATATCCACCCAATAATTCGAACACATCCATGAAGGACCAAACAAAATATCCTCTTATATCATGTCCATTCCTTACAACATCACAAAAATAATAATATGATTAGAAAATTTTCATTCTTGATGAAAAAAATTGAATTAGCAATTAATAAGGTTCAATAAAATTTTATGGGAAAAAGAAAAATGCTAAAAATGAAAAATGGAAGTACCTTAGCATATCAAGTACACTTCCAATGTATTCATTTAAGTACTTTACCCTTTGCCAATCTTCTAATGATGAATTTCTATGTGTTTGCATGCCTGTAAAGTCCAAAAATTTATCATATAATCATGGTTAGTTATATAATAAAGCGCATCTGTATAAAGATGTTATATATTTAACTTTGTGAGATTCACATGCATTAATGTTTTTTTATTTACTATCAGTGGATGTAAATTTCACAAAATCTAAAACGAGATAAATGTAAATTATCCCCGAAAATATATTTTCTTGTAATAGACAAAGAAAAGGGAAACAAACCATTTTCGTGAATATAAATCGGAAAATCTCCATAAACATTCTTCAGGGAGTCAAGCAATCCTTGCAAGGTCCATGGAACAATTGGAAACTAAACCAAATTAAACAACTAGTTAGTGTAAAACATTGATGCTATAAATAAATAAAAAGATCAAGAGTTATATATTATTGTTCTAATAATTTCCAACCCTACTATTACCTCCCCTGTAGCTGTTCCATTTGTAGTATAAGCTACATCCAAAAACAATAACATGATTAGATGCTTTAATTCCTCTATTAAATAAATAGATGATAACTTAAGAATCAAGCAAATAAAATATAGGGTAAACCTACCTGTAAGTTCAACAGCCATATCTGCTAAATAATCTCTATCCTTTATATATAGGCTTTTAGGGTTGTCCTTAACATAAAATGAAAAGTAAAAATTTATTCCAAGGAAGTCCATTGAGCCTTTCACCAAATTTGATTCACTTTTTGTGAATGTTGGAAGCCTTGAGCCAACATTCTTTTTCATGATTTCAGGGTAATCTCCAAAAATTAATGGATTCAAATACCTACAATCATAAAAGTAACACAGGCAAAACCAATTAAATTAGTTAAGTAATGAAAAATGAGACATTAAAGACAAAATATAATTATAAATAATATATTATTACTTACCACCCAAGAAAGAAGTCTTGAGCCCTCTGAGCAGCTATTATATCTTCACTAGTATTTGTTAGAGGAACAAAACCATAAGTAAGGAGATTAAACCCAACATATCCATGTTGTTTGTCCTGCATGAAAGATAGGTTGTTTCATAATGAATTTATAAATGGCATCATCATCAAATTACCACACAGGTTAGGGGGTGTTTAGTGTTTAAGGCCTCACTTGACCATATGTAATATATCTTGACCCAGAGTTCATTTATTTGTTAAATTTAGGTTGAAAATTTTTAACATGTGCACTTTCCGGGTTGAACCAAGTTTGAACGATACGTTTTAGATTCGCCTCGTTCTACTTGAATTCAATAGAATAGTTAGTGATATATAAATTAGGAAGCGTTTCAGGTATAATCGAGAATTTTGTGTTCATAGATTTTTAACCGTTGATCTTAATTGATTTTAATTATAAAATATATATGATTAAGATCAACTGCTAAAAACACAGGAACAACTTAGTTCTGGTTATACCTGAAGCGCTTCCTATAAATTATAGAGATGTTATACTTTATTACAAGTTCCACGATTCTCAAAAATAAAGTCTCTAACGAATTTATAAGCATGAGATATCTCTCACTTCATAAGTTAGATTTTAAGGTTGAGTTAGACCTAAGCAATCTCGATTTTAATAT
This sequence comes from Stylosanthes scabra, assembly GCA_036250425.1. Lineage (NCBI taxonomy): Eukaryota > Viridiplantae > Streptophyta > Magnoliopsida > Fabales > Fabaceae > Stylosanthes > Stylosanthes scabra. The sequence continues at coordinate 71,824 of JASCZI010030338.1, forward strand.
GGTATCAAACCTTATCCAATTCATTATTGTTAAGTGATTAAGTCACTCACCTACAAATGTTCATGCTCCAGACGATTAGACCTACACAATTTCAATTCTAATATACTTTATTCTACATTTTTACGTGTCTAAAACTCAGTCGCTAATCAAATTAATTTCGAATTAGGTTCCGGGTTTGATCTAACCATTGCCTTATGTAATATCTCTACAATTATGTTGCCAAATTTACTTAGAAGAAAGATTCAAGATGAATGAAATAGTAGAAATTAATTACCAGGTACTTCTTCCTGTATAATCTTGAAGCTGATGCATGAGCTAACAACATATTATGTGTTGCCAAATATGGCTCAGTTGAAGAATTTCCCTTTGAGCAATTAAATATAGAGGGAGAAGAACAATGTTGAGGTGGCAAAAACCCTATATCATAGCCACCTTGTGCAAAAACATTTCCTTCATTAACTGTTGTCCAGTGTTTAACTCTGTCTCCAAACTCTCTAAAGCACACATTTGCATATGCTGTGAAGTCCCTTCTACAGGAGTATCCATGTACAAATTAATGAGTTAATAATAATAGAATCTAGTTGTATCTAATTTCCTTCTAACAGAAATCTAGTGTTAATAATAGATTCCTTTAATAATAGATTCCTTTAGGTGTACACCTCTTTTTCCAACTAAATTGTTACAACATGACCAATAATTTTTTTACTTAATGACTATACCAAGATTTTTTTTTTTTTTTTGATACAAAGGGAGGTTCGAACCCCGGGTACAGGGGGAGGGGGATTCCTAACCTATCTACCTACACCAATTGAGCTAGCCGCCTCAATTGGCATGACTATACCAAGATGATTATGCAATTAATTAGATAGTTTAAGTTTGGAAACCATACACAATCTTTTGATTAACCCATCCTCCATATTCATCCTCAAGAGCTTGTGGTAGGTCCCAGTGATATAATGTAACATGTGGTTGAATTCCTACAAAAATGAAGAGAAACAGACAAGAATAAATAATGGAAGGACTTCTCTTAGCTTGGGTACTAATTAAAGCATGCATTAGCATAAATTAAAGGTATAGTTTGCACACTAACCATGACTGATTAGTTCATTGATAAGATTGTTGTAATATTGTAATCCCTTTTCATTGATTGGGCCCTTCCCATCTGGTGGTAATTGAAATTCAGAACTCAGCAATATAGCCAACAAATGAACAATGATATAAATTTTGTAATAATAATAAGTTACTCTTCTTCTTTTAGGTCTTTAGTTTAAATCTCACTCAATGCATAATTTTTAAATAAATAAAAATTTGTATGCTGACTCATCAATTATAGTCACTAGCTGACGGAAAGAATACTTATTCCCGTGACAAAAGAGTGACGGAAAAATCAATTGTTGTCATCGTGACAAAAGAGTAAAAGTTTGATAAATAATTTAAAAAGAATGACATTTTAAAAAATAATTTTTCAAAAAGTGACAAATCACATTAAATTAGCCTATAAAGAACACTTGGACATAACTTATTCTCCCTATTATATATTTTTCTAACAATGTCAATATATACATTAGAATATTATAGTTAATATCATAATTTTGGTCACCTAGAATAAGTCTAGACCAAGATATCGAAAATCTGTAGGCTTCTAATCCCATTTTGGCCATCAGTTCCACATCTTCCTGTTTAGTTTGTATTGAATATACAACTATTATTTGGTGGTAATTAATAATTCATCAATCTAAACTAATATATATATATCATATGCCAAAGACGAAACAAAGATTCAACAATGTTCCTTGGGTTATGCTAAGAAAGCGTTTTCAGTGTCTAGAAACTCAGGTATTCTTGTAATTTTTACCGTTGATCTTAATTATATATTTATTTTATATTTAAAATCAACCGATAATAAAATAAGAATACTGATTCCTAAGAACACTGAAAAAAGCTTCCCATGCTTATAATATACATACTCACCTTATATTTGTGATATTGATCGCATGCAATGTCTCCATCACCCTTGTACATATTTGCTGTATATTTAATTGAAAAGAGGTAATTCATAATCATTATTGTTATTTGTTAGTAACTTGTAAGGGTAACTAATTAAGGATTTTGCAACAAGAGTTCCACCATTTTTTTGTAATTATAAGATTAACAACTTAATTAGAAAATAAAGCTTATATAAGGATTATTTTACACCGATCACTTATGAATGTGTATGTATATGAAATGCAACTATATGTAATTTTGTCAATGAGTTGTAGTTTAAATGACATTTATTTCTTTTTTTTTTAATAAATGTCTCAGGTTCAAGCCTCTTCCCTAATATATCTTTGATAAAAAAAAAAACTATATGTATTTTTTATGAGACTACTTGAAATTAGTTTTTTTAGTTCAATTTTGATATACCGACAGTGTAAAAACTTTTTATACAGTCATTCAATTGCATTTTTTTAATGACTATTTATGTAATCAATGTAAAAAATATTTATTTTTATTAACGTGACATTATGTTATTGAAGGTAGGTAAAATACTATTTTACATTAACGGTGTATCATTAAGATTAAACTACAATCTTTTATAATTTAGCATGTCATTTATTTTAGGAATTGTTTTATAAAATTTGAAATGAAAATTAAAGTTTCCGTTCGAATTTTTCAAATAAATCTCAAAAGAGACTCTACCTGTTCCCACAAAAGATTCTGTGCATTGAAAATTAGACTGTCAAATATTTTACACATTTGCTGTTACCCCATCCTTTGATGGGTGGAATGGGGTGTTGAACTTATAAATAAAAAAAAATTATACATTTGTTCTTTTGAATTATATCATGAATATGAAATATAGATATTTTTAATGTTACGTAATTAAATAGATATGTTAAATTGTTTAAAATTAACAATCATAATCAAATTAAACTTTTGAAATTATTGCCATCCCTTGTGTTTTGATGGCTTGATTTTACATAAATTCTCATTTCTCAGTATCTCACATTTGCGGCTGTTGATTTGCAATCAGAAGTCACAAGGCCAGGGTGTGTTTTGACTTTTGACTATTGACCCAAAAAAAGAAAACTAAGTGCGTCATTGATTGCATCAGACCAAGGAAAAGAGTAAACACCCAATCGAAACCATTTTTAATTTGGACAAGCCACCTTTAATGATTCGAAAATCCCAATTCGACCCTCAACTATTTAAAAAATAGGATAAATAGACCCTTAAAATCGGTTTATGAAGTTAGGATTTAGGTTTTTAAACCGATTTTAAGGACTTATTTGCCCCAATTTTTAACTAGTTGAGAGTCGGATTAGGATTTTCGAATCATTAGGAATGGTCATGTCTAAATTGAAAATGGTTAAAGGCCGGATTAGGTATTTACTCCAAGGAAAAATAGATGTCAAATTCCAGTTAATTTTTTAATTTTTAAAATGTTAAATAGTTTAATTTCTCAATCATATTATTCTTTTGAAATGTTAAAGATTATTTTGTCTTTTTCTTAAAACATTATTATTAAAAACTCACTTAGATATTATTAAAAATTAATTGATGCCATATTCTAAAAAAATTAATGAGTAATTTATCATTTTTAAACTAACTTATTTAATACAAATAATGAAAAGGGTGAATATGCAACTCAACTTTTAATAATTACTCCCAAAAAATTATGAGGCCCTAATGAAAAAATATTTTCGTTCTTATTTTTATGAATTTAATTTTCATATATACTGTCAATGTAAAAGAGTTTTACACATGCATCTAATTAAGTGTTATCATATCAGCAAAAATAATTAATTTTTAAACTCACTACTTTTAAAGTCATATAAATGCATGAATTTGATTGGATAACTGTGCAAAATGCATGAATCTAATTGGATGACTGTGTTAAATTCATCAAAAGTCTCAAAATGCTTCACAGCCTGGTAGTAAGGAGAACTCTTCCTTCTTGAAGGATTGGGGTTCCGAAAAAATTCTAATTTTTGTAAAAAAAAATTGATTTTATTTTAAAAAAATACTAATTTGATTTGCATTAAATGCTAGAGTTATCAAATCGGATAAATACATCAAAATTAAATTCATTTTTTATTTGTGAAACTTTTTAATTCTAGTTTTTTATCTCCTCAGAATTTTGGCTTTTTAACGGCCTAGTAAAATATAAATTGAAAGTCCCACGAATTTAATAAACATGAGGCCGAAAATAAATATTCTAGTCCCTTATCTTTTGATGTAATTACCAATGGTCAAGGGTGGTTTGAGATTTTTAGATTTTGAGATTTTGGATTTTTATTAAACGATGACTAAAAAATATATTGTGAGTTGATAAAACCAAAGTAATAATTCGGTAATGAAGAGATAGTGGGAGCGTACCATTGCCGGCATGTGCAAAGGTATCCCAAATGCTTGGCTTCCTCCCATCTTCATCTGCTGCTCCTTCTACCTTTTATTTCTCATCATAACATTTTCCAAATTAATTAGCAATCCAATTATGAAAACATATATTTATATATTATGTATTAATTAATGAGTAATAATAAAGAGATATAATTAGAGAGGGCAGGAGAAGAACGAACCTGATAAGCAGATGTTGAAGCACCAAACACAAAGTGTGGTGGGTATTCATCTCTTCTCAAACCATCAACTACTATGAATGAAACTGATGAAGCTAACAACAACAATTGAAGCCCAACAAAGCCCTTCTTCCCCATCCTTCTCCTCCTTCTTATGCTTTCAGATTGTTGGTTCTTTTGGAGTACCTAGCTAGCATGAAGCATGTATGCGCATAACAATAAATAGTAAAAAGAAGAATATAGTATATAATATTATATTAATATTTTTGTGGACAAAGTATCACTGTTGACAGTTGCTAGGAAAATAGAGAAACACCTAAGATTTTCTTGAACAGCCGGCCCTATGTTGGAATCTTTGAATAGCATTTCATTCTTCTTTTTTTTTTTTTTTCTCTTCGGTTGTTTCTATACGTCACTTTGCACTATTAAGTGTTCGAGAGGTTTCATTTTCATTCATTCATTCAGCTTTATATCAATTTCAAAAGATCCATAAATGGACGTGTATTAAAGTCTTGGGTGATTGTTTATTTGTTTCCTATTCAAAAGACAATAAATTTTAAAACTTGTTTTCTAGTATGATGACGTCAGCATCTTTCGGCTATTTATTTAACAGCAGCGCTTGGAATGGGAAGCATTACACAGTGCGTGGAAAAAGAATCATAAAATTAATTAACTAAAGATGAAAATGACTGTTTTTTTTTTTGGACAAGATGAAAATGACTGGTTGAACAATTCCACTCCAACTTTAACTCTCCATTATTCTTTTTACCAAATTCTATTTAAATCTTCACCAATTATATGTTAACAACATTTAATTTTTTTTTTAAATATGTACGACAACCTAATTGTCACTACTCACTACCCTACACCGAGGATTGTGAGATAAAATTTTGTATGAAGACTATGAGAATTCACATTTTTTTAAATCGAGGATTTAGCTAGAAATTTTAAAAAATTAATAACCAAATTGAGATAAATAATATTTGATAACCAATTTATTTTCCGCTAATCTTAAATTATAAATCCTTGATCCTAAATCCTAAACTATACACCTAAACCTTAAAATTGGTTAATATTGACTAAGCTGAGATAATTTGTAGTTTAGGGTTTTTTTATTAGAGCAACACTTGATAAACATGTTGCAGAGGCTGTAAATAAAAGACCAAGACACAACAACATTAAGAAAGCAAACATTATAAAAAAAAACTACAATGATCAAAATCAAATATACATACCTAATTGTCTCTCGGTGTTTTCTTCTTCCTTTTATCTAAATGAGTTATACAACAAAATGTTACATGACCTGCACCGATGTTCCAATCTCCACTCCTGTTTCACTCATTTCAAAAGAATATCTAAACAATGCAATGTAGCTTGCACATTTATTTTTTGAACAGACTAGCAAGTTCACCTTTCTCATACATAGAGGTCAATATATCACACCCTCCAACTAGTTCACCATTTACAAAGATCTGAGGAAATGTTGGCCAATTGCTGTACTGCTTCAGCGTCTCCCTCAATCCGTAGTTAAAGTTTTCATCCAGCACATCTACACTCTCATAATCTACTCCTACGTTCTCGAGAATGCCTATTACCCTCTGTGAGAATCCGCACATTGGTGCGCTTCTAGATCCCTTAATGAAAGCAACTACCTTGTTCTCTTTTACTAACTTGTCAATGAGCTCCTCGAGTGGGACAGTTAATTGCATGTGGCGACCGGGTGTTAATCGAAGATCAGCCTTCTTCTTTGGTGCCTGCCTGACCCAAGTGGCGTTTCCTGACTCGTTACCGGGAGGAACTTTTCCAGTGACTTTTATGTGTTCCTCCATCCAAGACTTCCATGCTTCAGTTAAATTTGCTCTATCAGGCTCATCCACAACCCCGAACTACAACAGACATTTTCAAAGAAGAAAAGAAAAAATCACAACCAGGAAAGTGACGGCTCAGAAGATTTTGAGAATGGTGATCTTAATCAGACTAAAACATTTTGTTAATCAGATCATATTATTGGATAAATTTCAAATACACCATGGTGAATGGTATTTTAGAGATTATAGCCGTTGATCTCAATTATAAAACTACTATAAAATATATACATGATTAAGTTAAGATCAACATATAAAATCATTGGAATATTATACACCATTTTGTATTTGAAATGTATCCCATATTATTATGGCATACAAAAGACAAAACAAAACAGGAGGCTCTGTCACTTCCAATATTGTTGGTTTGCACTTTGCACTTGTGCTCATGCCAACTCTGTTGCAATAAATTACATCAAAAGCGGGATAAAGACACAGGTTAAAACCATTTCCTAATCAACACTAGCATTCTGCTGTGAATAACACAACCTTGTGTTCACTTCAAACTTCCAAGTCCCACCAATTTTATTTTCCTTCACTCAAAGTTTAACAGGTTGATTTCAAAGATCATATATACTATTCATGGATTATGCATTTCTTTAACATTGACAATGTATATTTCACAGGGTTTCTCCTAAAACTTAGATACACACAATTAAACCCTTTCCTAATCTTGGCAAGATTTCGTTCAACAACAACAACCGACAACAAAAACAACAACCAAGTGTTCCCTTAATGTGTTTCAACTATAGGTTTCCTCTGGTATCCCTTCCTCTATCCAGACTATTCTCTTACCCTATTCACAAAGAGGATTTTAATTCTACACAAAAGAACCTGATAAAGCAAACATCCAATGTCTTTCTCACAGTACACGTTACTCCAACAGTCCAACTTCATCTCCAACACTTTAATTGCCATATCAAGTCTATGTCCAATAACTAGGCCTATGTTTTACATAGCCGGTCCCAAGCCCGGATAAACGAAGAGAGTTGTTTAGCTTGCGACAACCAACATAAAACAGCGTCGCATCTCATCTCCATACATGACCACGACGCAGTGACGTCTTTGGATGTCAATGCATGGACATGATGCAATGACGTCTTTGATCCATGTATCCGACCCCACCTAGTGGGAAAAAGACTCCAATATCCATTATCGAATGCATCCTAAGATCATTTAGGTCCACTCATGTTCATTCATAGTATTCTAAAATTATATAAACAATCAAATGTAAGCAGATGTAAATGTTCCCAGAGCAAGCAGATGCAAGTATATCTCTTTACAAGAACACTGAACTCTTTCTTTTTCTTTTTCTTTTTCTTTTTTTCACATAAGAAAATTCTTCAAAATCCAAAGTCACATAATTTCTTTATTTAACATTTTACAAGCAAACTAAAACAATATAAGCAAACAGAAAAAAACAAATGCAAAAATGGAACCACAAACATAACTAACTCTCTTTCTCTCTCACACCTCAATTCAGAAACCACAAAATCACCATAACAAGAAGAACAAAGCTTCTTTACCTTGACGGAGCCACATAGCTCCGGCACCGATTTCCAATGAGTGGAAACGCTCGCCGCAATGTTCCGCGACAAACCGATGAACTGAAGCTCGCCGTCCTTGCCGTAAACGGCGTAAACTCCGGCAGCAGATGGCAAATCCCCGGCAATTTCCCCGCTCTCGAGAGACACCGTGAGCGGGTCCGTATCGGCAAGGTTCTTAACGGCGAGGAGCAGCGGCAGGCAAGGGCGCGGCCTGTTGGATGAATGGTAGGGTTTGGGAGAAATAGCGCGGAGGTTGAGAGAGGGGTGGGAAATGGAATTGAAGAAAAGAGTAGGGGTATTTTGGGGAATAGAAGAGAATAAGCGAATAAAGGAGAGAAGTTGGATAGAAGAGAAGTTTGTAGTAGCCATGCTCATGGATGACAACAAAGAAAGAAAAAGTCACTGCTCAGTAGAGTGATAAGAATCTGCTCGTAGCTCACCAGCTTTCATAAACCTCTGCTCTAGTCTCTGAGACCTAACCTTCTGTGTTTTTTTTGGTGGATTGGGCTGTAAAATGTTTTTATTTTGTGCAACTTGATACCAATTCAGTCCCATGCTTTTTTGACATAATTCATGCCCAGTAAAAAGGGTAGTTAGAGTCCAGAAAATACGAGGTGTTGGGCCTAATAGCCCTTGTCCAAAAAGAGGCCTACTGACAAATCAAGGCATGACCAAAAGAAAAAACAAGAACGATAGAAACAAAACAAAAACACAATCAAGAGAAGGAGAAATTTTGAGTGGTGTCTCTTGCCCAAAATCAAATGATCGATGTCAAAAATAAAAAGGAGAAATTTTTATATTGCACAAATTAGTTAGTAAGATTAAATAAGTACAGGTTTAAATCTCGTCTTATACATGTAACAATTTATTGGTGATTCTTAAATAAAGTTTAAATTTTTGATAAATTAGTCATTGATCTGTTAGGTTGAGAAATACCATAAAAAAAAATAATTTTTATTTTTTTTAGAATAGTAGAAAAATTAGTATTTAATAAGTAAAAAGATAAAATTAATACTTAACTATATTAAAAAAGTGATATTAATTCTTAAATTTTCAAATCTACTATTTTAAAAGTTATTTAAAAGTATAAGTTTGACGAATTAGCTCTGCCAGGTGGAGAGATACCATAAAAGAAAATTAATTTTCAATTTTTAAGAATAATAGAAAAATTAATATTTAATAAGTAAAAGGATAAAATTAATACTTAACTATATTAAAAAAGCGACATTAATTCTTAAATTTACAAATCTACTATTTCAAAAGTTATTTAAAAGTATAAGTATCATTCGATTACCGTGTGCATAGAAATTAGACTCAATTTATATTCAATTTTATTATATAAATTTGAAAATAAAATATATTGTTAATTGTAGTTGGGAATTTAAATTCTCAACTACAATTTCGGCAAGACCATCGCCGTTTACTTTGGTAGCGTCGTCGGCCTCCACTTTTCCCTTCGTATCTAGTGGTTTTGTTGGCGGTCGTTGTTTCACAATGATCACGCTCCGATCATCAATTTCAGAGTAATTGTTCAACTCATCAATCTCATCTTCATCTTCTTGGCTCTGAAACTACGATAGATTCTAATTTCTTGACTTCAATTGTGGAGTTATGTTTTTTGTGAATTTTGAACCTGTATGTTGAAATTGTTACTGTAACTCCGTTGTTAATTTCAGATTCTGATTGTTGATTTTTTTGTTCTACTTCTACTTGTTCTGATTTTTAATTTCTGCATATGGATTTGCTGAATTTACTTGAATTTCTGAGTCTGAATTATGTTGAATTTCTGGGACTGTTATTGGAATTTCTGGGACTGTTGTTGGAATTTCTGGATCTGCTTGTTTTTCTTCCTCCAATTTCATTTCACACATCCGTGCACTAAACCAAGCTTGTATCATGGTTTTTGGTTTTGGTCTTTTGCTGGTAACTTGGCCATAGATCTAAAGCTGTAAACCATTGATGAAACTGGGAACTAAAAATTCAGGATCAGAAACTGAAATGCTCTCTGCATATGCCATGAAATTATCGTAATATTTTGAAACAGATCCAGATTGTTCCTTGATTGAGTCCAGCAAACTACTATAGAAGGAAGAAATGGTAGCTAAAGAAAGCACCATTGTTAGAGGAAGATTTAGGATAGAAGAGAATTAAGAGAAATTAGAGAAGAAGATAGAAATTAAAGAAAAGAGAAGAGTCAAAAGAGGAAAAGAAATATCATTTCATTAATAATATGCTTACTTGAGTACTTTAATTACCTACTATTTATAATAAAATACTAATATTCTAGATCATTCTAAAAACTAATACCTATACACGTATCAATATCTCAAAAGTAAATTAGTGGAGAAATAGTGCTAACTATTTACTACACAAGTAATACTTAGTAATATTAGATATAAAAAATATATTTATAAAATAACTAAATTTAATTAGAATTTAATTTTCATATACCGTGTAAAAGAAGTTTACACATACATCCAATCAGATGTTACCACATCATCAAAATCAATTAATTTTCAAGCACACTACTTCTCAAGTCAAATAAATACATAAATCTAATTGGATGACTGTGTAAAACTCTTTACACCGTCGGTGCATTAAAATTAAACTTATTTAATTAAACCCTAAACTATTAAATCAATTAACTATCTTTTAACTAACACTAATTTCACGTAGTAATAATTTATTGTCTTTACTAATAAATTGATCTAGCTCATACTTGTATTTTTTTTTTTTTTGGTACAAAGGAGGCCCTAAGGCCGGAAAAAACAGAAGCTAGAAATTACGTGGGAAGAACGTCTCACTACAATCAGCAAATAAACTAGTAGTAACTTGGGGAGGGGGATGGTCAAAAACCAGGTGGTTCTCCTCCCTATCCATGATCAAGTTTGCAAGAGCATCAGCAACCTGGTTGGCCTCTCTAAAAATATGCCTGATTTCAACTCTCCAAGGCTTGTTTAACAGCAAAATTATCCTTCTAATGACACGAGTCAAGGTAGGGTGATTCTTAGGGGGGTTGTGTATCATGTCAATGGCACATTTCGAATAAGATTCCACAATAAGATTGGTGATGCCTCTATTCGAAGCCAGTTCAAGCCCTTCAAGGATGGCTCCAAGCTCAACCTGTATAGCTTTAGCATTAGCCACTTTTGTTGCATATCCAATGATCCAGCCCCCATGATCATTTCTCAGAACTCCCGCTTGGCTCGCCGGCCCTGGGTTACCACGAGAAGCTCCATTTATGTTGAGTTTGCACCAATTCATGGGAGGAGTTTTCCAGACAATGTTTGAAGGTCTCTGGCTCAGCGTAGTGGGGGTAGTATCTCTATTTTCTTCAATCTCTTTTACAATTTTACCCACCTCTGCAAGTTGCACTCGAGTAGGAATATTCACATTTGATTGCACGTACCTGTTTCTGTAATTCCAAATCTTCCATATTGTGACCATGAAAACGTCATTCCATTGGTCTTGACAGTTGTCACCCAAGTTCATTTCAAGATTCATGCGTATCCAATCCTTCAAATCCATTCCAAAGAAGATTTCTATCCTTTGGGGTTGAATTAATTCCATTCAAAGCCTAAAGGCTCTATGGCAGTCCCTGATAACATGCAGGGGCGTTTCAATGGCGCTATCACAGCTCAAGCAATTGGGGTTATTTCCCTGTCTCCAAGTGGCGCTTCTAGAAGCGGTCATAATGCTATTGTGATAAAGTTGCCACATGAACACTTTGATTCTCTGTATTCCTTTCCACTTCCATATTTTCATCCAGGTTTTATCAATTACATCACCAGGACTGTGCAAACTAAAGTAGGTATGTTTGATAGATAAGTTACCTTTTGGGTTAGGAGTCCACACAAATTGATCATTGCCTTCGTCTTCACTTGGTGGGGGAATATCAGAGATTCTGTCTAATATGTGATTAGGCAGTACATAATGAAGTCTCTGGATATCCCATTTTCCATCAGGCTTTACATAGTTGCTAAGAGTGTGATCTATCTCGTCTGGATTCAGCATGGGAGATGCCGAGTCCATGAGACTCAGATGTTGATCCACCCATTTGTCTTTCCAGAAAGCAATCCTCTTTCCATCGCCAATAAGGTGACCTACGTTTTGGACCAGAGAATCCCAAATGGACCCCAAGCTTCTCCACAGATAGGAGTCTCCATTTCTACAATCAATTTCTCTGTGAAGAGTGGTGTTTCTGCCGTACTTACCCATCAAGACTTTGGCCCAGAGAGTCTCCGGTTTCGTTATAAGGTTCCATCCTCTCTTCATCATGAAGGCTTGGTTGGTAGCTTCCAGCACTCTGAGACCTAGGTCGCCATTTTCTTTTGGCTGGGTAATCTTCCTCCAGCTTACAAGGTGGGTTTTTCTCTCGTTGTCTTTGTGTCCCCAAATGAAATTACGTTGAGTTCTTTCAATGTTCTGGCATACTCTTTTGGGAAGGATGGACTGTTGCATTGGGTATAGAGCCATTGATCCAATCACCGATCCTGCTAGAGTAATTCTACCTGCCATAGATAGGCACTTAGATTTCCATCCTTGCAGCTTTGAACTGATTCTTTCCATGATATAATCATAATCATTACTCGTTACTCTTCTGTCATGGATGAAAGCTCCAAGATATCTACCTACCTCCTTAGCTTCAGAGAAACCACTTCTGTCAACAATATTCTTCCTCACATCATCAGCAACATTTCTGGAGAAGAATATATTGGTCTTGTTTTTGTTGATGGAGTGCCCCGATGCATGGCAAAACCTGTCTAAGATGTTCATAGCCACCTCGAGTTGTTCTGTGGATGCTTCCAAGAAAAGGATAAGGTCATCCGCGAACATTAGGTGGGATATCAGAGGTCCTCTCCTACCCGCTCTCATAGGTTTCCAAGTTTCATTATCCACAGCTTCAGAAATAAGGTGAGACAGGCGGTCCATACAAATAACAAATAGATATGGGGATAGGGGATCGCCTTATCGAATTCCTCTTGATGGATGAAAAGCCTCAGTCTTCTGACCATTCCATAAAATAGAGTAATTCAAAGAAGAGATACAATATTTAATGATATCTCTGATCTTTGGAGGGATACCAAACTCTTCAATCGTTTTCAGTAAGAATTGCCAATTAAGCCTATCGTATGCTTTCACAAGATCAATCTTTATTGTCATGAACCCTCTACTCCCTCTAATTTTCTTCATCGAGTGTACCATTTCCTTAACTATCACAATATTATCATGAATGTTCCGCCCCAGTACAAAACTAGATTGCTACGGTGAGATTCTATTCTTCAGTAAAGGTTTTATCCTTTCAACTACTATCTTGGTAAGCCCTTTGTAAATGATGTTGCATAAAGAAATGAGCCTAAATTGGCTAATAAATTCAGGTTTCTCAATTTTAGGGATCAGAGTTACCATGGTGTTATTGACTTCTGCCATAGCTTCAGGTTTATGCCAAAGGGTGGCGATCACCTCCTCGACCTCCTTATGAATAAGCTCCCAATTCTTGTGGTAGAAAACACTGGGCATCCCATCCTCACCCGGTGCTTTGTATGCACCAATGTTGAAAATGGCTCTGCGTATTTCCTCAGCTTCTACATGTTTTTGAGAGAGTTCCACAGTTCAGTCATCAGCAGGGGGAAAGGAAATAACACTATGGAGCTCTCTTCTTACCTCAATTTCCTCCTTATAGAGATTTCTGTAATAGTTGAGAACCATTTCTCTAATAGTATCTTGCTCTTCCACCCAATTGCCATTAACATCCCTTAGACAGAGTATTTTGTTTCTTCTTTGTCTAATGATTGTTTTGGTATGGTAGTATTTGGTGTTCTTATCACCATCTCTGATCCACTCAGCTCTAGACTTCAGATACCAGAGACTCTCCTCGTGCTCCAAAATCCTGTTCAGATGCTGTTGCAGCTCAGTTTCCAGCAGCTCTAATCTTCTATTATAGCCATAAAATCTGCACTTTTGAATCCCCCCAATTCTAGCAATAAGTCTTCTCTTCTGCCTGCATATGTCTCCAAATGTGCTACTGTTCCAGGTCTCGATACCCTGTCTAAGTCGAGTAATTCTATCAAAGTAATTTCCCCCCTGAATCCAATTATCTCTGAGCAGCCTTCCAAAATCGTTGTGTTGCATCCAAAAGGCCTCGAACCTGTAAGGATGATTTTCTCTGTCTACCACATCCCCATCAGTTCTGAGTAGCAAAGGGTGGTGGTCCGATTGGGTCCTGGTAAGACAAGTCACATATGCTTCTGGGAATGCCACCCTCCATTGATGATTACAAAGTCCCCTATCTAGTCTCTCGAAAACTCGATCTATGTTATCCCGAACAGCACCCCGCCACGTAAATTCGAACCTTTGGCACCCAAATCGATCAAACCGCAATTAGAGATCCACCCTGCAAATTGGTCACATTTGCACCTATCAGCCGGTGTTCTACCTTTCTTCTCCGAGGGGTGGGAAATCTCATTGAAATCGCCAATTACAAGCCACGGATTGTCAATATCCCTTGCCAGTACCCCTATTTCTTGCCAAGCTACCTTCCTTTCCCCTTCCCTAAGGCTGCCATAGACCACCGTGAGTAACCATGGAGGGTTATTTCCTGATTCAACCAAAACATGGGCAAATTGATCATGGAGCTGGATGGGCTGAAACCCAATGTCGTCACTCTTCCAAAGCAACCAAATTCCCCCACTAAAGCCCCTAGCATGAATGAGGATCGAGTTTTTGAAGCCCAATTCTCTAATCACCCTATTAGCTATATCACTCCTGCATCTTGGCTCTTGGAAAGCCACCAGATAAGGCATGTACATCCTGATATATTCCTTACAGGCTCGTTTAAATCCACGGCCCACAGCCCCCCTAACATTCCATGACAATATTATCATAAAAACATAGTTATAGAAAGGTACCCCAGAATACAGGCCTAGGCCTGATTCACCTCCCCCACATGGTGTGGGTCAATGCACATGCTATCTCCTGCTATTTCCGGAATGCATACTCTTTCAATTACGGGTTGATGGCCTTTTGGGCCCGCAATAGCTAAGAAGCCCAATTGTGATTGTCCAATATCTGGTGGCTTTGGATTTTCAATTGTTGTCCTTGTCTCCTCTCCAAGTCCATGTTGTATCTTAACATCATTTTGTGCTTCCATCATCATCCCTCCTTGGTTCACCTCCTCAAGCCTTGTGGGCCCCTCACAGATCATTGGTTGGGCTTGTAGATTATTCCTATATGTGCTCTCTTCTCCATGAGTGGAGCAAATATTCCTCGTGCCTGACATGTTTTCTATCTGTGTCTCGGGTACATATGTTTCTGACATCTGGAACCATGCTTCTCCTCAAAATGCACCACCATCTTCCCACGCTCTCTCCTCATTTCGCTCCCAGTGCGAAACACTTTCTCCTTCCTCGCTCCCTTGTTGTTCGTCTGTTCGTTATCCACCCTTAGATTAACTGTCCCACCATTCTCACTGGCCTTGTGACCCTCACCCACTAACACCTCAAATCTAGAGCCGTTATTACCTTTATCTATCCTGTTACCATGGCCATTCATCGAATTTACCTTGTTGCCCCTGCTCACTCTTTGCACCGTCATCCATTTGCCATAGAGACCTTCTCTTGTCGTTGTTATCTTGGAGCTCCCTTCTACCGTCGTTGCATGGTCTCCTTTAGTTGTGTTGTTCACTGCCTTATCCGTAGTGTGGTTCTGATCATTCTCCACTTCAGAGCAATTCTCCATAACATGGCCACATCTCCCACATTTGAAGCATATGGTGTGTAGTCCTTCGTATTCCACCAGCACCATTCTTCTCTTGATACGAACCTTCGACCTAAGTGGCTTCGAGAGGTCCAATTCTACACAAATGCGAGCAAACCTGCCCCTAGCATGCATTGCTGTGTTGAAATCAACTTTGATTGTTTTACCGATAACGTCCCCCACCATTCTCAGGATATGCTTATTATAGTATTCCATGGGCAGTTCAGAAAACCTCACCCACACTGCGATTTTCTCCAAATTCTCCTCCTTATGGTTGAATTCGGGTCTCCACTTCTGGACTGTAAGATAGTGGTCAAACAGCATCCACGGACCACCCTTAAAAGCCTTCTCATAGTCCTCATTCGCCGTGAATCTAACAAGGAAGAACTTGTTTCCAACATCTATGATGCTTATGCTTCCATCTTTAGCCCACATAGATTCTAGTCGTTTGCTCAGTACTCCATATCCAATGCGCCTACCCATGAGCTTGACTATTAGGGTTCTGCTCCAGTGTTTGTTCAGGCGGTTCTGTTCAGCTCTGTTAAGTATAAGTGTAGGGCAATCATCCTCCCCCCATACAATCTTCCTCCTAGGGATTTTTCATCTTTCCTCCCTATCGATCCCACCCGTTTCCATGTCTTCCCGATCAGTGTATTCGAACTCAGAGTCTGATTCATCTTCCCCTTCTGAAGAGATGTCGTCTTCTTCTTCAGAATCTGGCTCAAAAACACAGTCAGGGCCTTTCACCATGCTTACGTACGACCTCTTGGTTTGAGGTACCTCCTGCCTGCTTTCCACATCCCCACCCTTCCTTCTAGTTCCTGATCCATCCTCCCCTCCCTTCCTTCTAGTTCCTGATCCATCCTCCCCTCCCTCTTCGGTGCGCAGTTTTCTCTTGCTTCGTCGGAGGTGGCCCACCTCCTCTGCCGTGTGCTCATTCACGCCTTTGTCTTCGTCCATTGCTTATTAGTTAGTCACTCTTAATTATATTCCTCCCAGCTCCCAGTCTCCCACTACTATTTCCTCCCCTTCTGGTTGGATAATGAAGCTTTTTTTTTGTTCGGAATTTTTTATTTCTGGATAAGCTTGGGCGATGAAACATTTATTTAATTTGCTTCACAAAAGAAAACGAAAAGGGAAAAAAAATGCAAGCCCCCCTTATCACACCAGATAAAAAAGGCTGCATGGTACATAGATCCAAAATTGAGTGTTTAAAAAAATTTCAAAATTTGCAGCCGTGGCATGGCCTAGTGGTGATACTAATCCCACTAAGAAGCTGCATATAGGGATGGCAATCTAGCCCGCCCCGCCCCGTCTCGGCTTGTTCCGCCCCATATACTTATATACATAGTTTAGTTTGATTTTTTAGATATCTAATAATACTTAGATGGTTGTTTTGGTAATTTTAGTTTAGAAAAATCTTAAATTTAATTTTCTTTTGGTTTAAAATGATTGTATTGTTGTCATGTTGCAAATAAATATATATTATTTATAATTAATTATATTTCTAAAGTATTTTATTAGATAATGAATAATTTTATTGAGTAATTTAATTTAATTTACTTATGTTATAGATATCCGTGTGTTTGAGTATGGGGCAGTATATACCCGTGGGTTTAGGTATGGGGCTAAAATTTAAATACCCGTAGATTTGGATTTGGGTATGGGTACTTGAATACCCGTCCCGACCTGCCCCATTGCCATCCCTGCATACGGCATGGGCAGAGAATCCTGCCAGGAGCTCAACATGGAAAAATAATGAAATGTGTATGACTCCATGTAGTGTGTAATGTGTGGGTGTGTAATACATGGATAATGCACTAATGCCTAGGAGGGCTGTCCAATCCACAAGTGTGCCCACACATATGTCCAAAAAAAAAAAGAATTTCAAAATTTACACAATTTCTTACATAATTCCATCATTGTCCACCTACAAAGGCTAAAATCAATTTGAGCAAAAAAGGGGAAACGTAGTCTTCGGTTTGCACTGCTGATGTCATCGTACTTTTGTCTAATTCTCTCTCAACAGCTGTTAGCATTTCATTGGTGATATGCCTGAAATTGCAAGAGGCTTCTATGCGCCTGTAACTTTAAAGGCGCTTGCTGAAATCCACCCTGCATCAACACCACTTAACACGAGCAAAGAAAGAGAGCGCCAGGAAAAGGGGAGAGGAGAAGCGGAGGAAGGTGAATGCTAACCTGCACCTGCTATAATCAGGTTAATGATTAACCGTGTCTTTTTTAGCGCTGGTTCTTGCATTGCTGTCAGTTAGCTGGATGGAGTAACTCGTATTTACACTCCAGCCCTCAATATTTAATATAATTAGTGTTGGTGTGACTTTAAATGGTATTTACTTTTTGAACCCGTTGTGGTATATTGGGTCGAGAAGAGGGACTTTTTTTGCTGGGCTAACAAATAAGACAATATTAAAACAAAAACTAATGAGGAGTGTTGTATTGGATGGCAAACCATGATACTGTGAGAAGGTGAAATTGTTTACCTGTTCATTAGCTTCTTCCCAGCTCATAATCTCATATATACAACAAGGAACAAATAATGCTTCGTGACTTCTTCCATTTTCTGTTGCAAGGGTGGTGGCTGGTGGGGATAAATCAAATGGGACATGACTAACTGCAGTGGGAGTGGGATTGGGTTGTGGCTAGTATAGTGTAGGGTGTGTGAATGTTTTTTCAATTTCCTCCATTTAATTTATTGACATAAATATCTGCTATCATTTCTTTTTTACAGTATTAACATATATATTTTTACATTATTAACACAAATATATATATATATATCGAACAGGCGGTTTATATTGTAACCTGTGACAACTGCCCGTCTGCCCTACTA
The DNA here is from genome assembly GCA_036250425.1 of Stylosanthes scabra. Taxonomy (NCBI): domain Eukaryota; kingdom Viridiplantae; phylum Streptophyta; class Magnoliopsida; order Fabales; family Fabaceae; genus Stylosanthes; species Stylosanthes scabra. The sequence continues at coordinate 90,404 of JASCZI010030338.1, forward strand.
ACATTGCAAAAATATATAAAGAATTATATATGTATATATACATATATGCCGTTGTAAAATTATATTTTTCAGTCTTGTAGTGAATATTAGAAAAATAATAAGAAGTTAATTTTTTTTTTTTTATTTTACCATTTACTATTTCCTTAATTATATTCATTAGCTCCCTACTGATCTCATAAAGTTGATTCAGTAACATTATTTAAATAAAAATTATCTTATTAAGAAATTTATATCTTTTAGGTTTTTCTATCCAAACTTTAATATTTACTAGTAAATTAAAAATTTTGTATTACACATGTATTTTGATGATTAATTCTCAAATATAAAAAAATTAAAAATCATTTAAAATTTAGTTGTAATAATAAAATATTTATATCATTAATTATTAGGTATTTATAAAATATAAAATGAGGATATAAGGAGTTTGGTGCATAAATTTTTTTCCCTAAAATATCATTCATTTTTATATATTTATAATAGAATGTTTCATTATTTTTGAATTCTCAAATGAAAAACTTAACCTCATATTTATTATCATTACATGTATTCAATTTATTAAAAAAATAGATTAATAACAACACTTATTAATATGCTAAACTTAATTATAAATAAATAAAAAATTATTTAATATTTTTGTGTCTTTTAATTATGAAAAAAAGTTTATTTAATATTATCTTAATTGTTTTTGGGATTTCAAAACAATTTCATGGCAAGTTTGCAATTAGAGCTGTGAAATGGGCGGGCGGGCTAAATACGTGCAGGCCCGTCCCGAGCGACGAGCCAAAATATGAAAATCGGGTTGGCTCGTATTTAAAACGAGCGGAGGAAGTACCAACCCGACTCGACTCATCCGAGTTACCGATTGTTTTTTTACAAAATATCCCACATATAATTAAATTATCATACATAGATAATTTTTTTTGCACATATATTAACATGCATGTTAGACAGTTTGCATGTATAAAAATATATACTCCTCAAATAATAGTGTAACATATCAAATTTCATTGAATCCTTGGATGGTTAAAAAATAAAAGCAAAAAAAAAATAAAATAAAATAAAATAAAAACGGGTTATCCGAGCCAACCCGAACCCGCCCGACACGAACCCGCCTAATTTGCCAGTTATCCGAGCCGAGTCAAATTGACTCGTTTTTTATGACGTCATAATTTTACTGGTCCGACTCATCCATTTTTACGAGCGATCCGAGCCGATCCACGAGCCACGACCCGTTTTCACGGCTCTATTTTCAACATATATTTAAGTCAGCTGACATATCAACATCTCACGTTCTGACCCATATTACCAATAAAGCAGAGAGGCAAGATTTTCATGCCCAGCTCATTTTTGGCCAAAAAAAACAAACACATTTTAAATCTATTTACCTCATGACCCTCCAAATGTCTCAAATTTCTTTACTTCCCAAACACATTTTAAATCTATTTACCTCATTAACCTGGTCCTTTTTAGAGAGGTGGATGCATGTAATAAAGGACGCGTGTGGGAACAAGATATGAGGTGGCGCTTTTGAATTTATCTTTTGACCAAAAACGTATAGAGCAGGTGTTTTCTTCATTTTACGCAGTTAGCCATATTTGGGCATTAATGAAATTTGTAACTTTTTCTGGGCTGTTTTTATGGCCTCATGTTTTTCAAATCCCACTATCGAAATTATTTGGAAATCAGAAAAAGAAAGCAGACATTGTGATTGGGTGGAAGAAAAACTATGGGCATTATGGCGAAAGAAAAAAACAATATAACAACTGTCCTTTATTTATGTTTGGTAAAATTAATCTAAAAGGGGATTTTAATAAGCATAAGTACTAATAATCATGTTTAATAAAATAGTTTTTAAATTTTATAAAGAATTATAATAAACATAAACATAACAGAAATATTTTTTAAAAAATTTTTAGAAGTTCATATATATATACATGAAATATTTATTATTATCATAAATATAATCACAAAGATACTAAACAACCTAAATAAAATTTTTTAAATTTAAAAAGACTATAATAAACATTAATTAAGAATTTGATATTAATAATTAATTAAGAGTAAATTTAAATATTTATTATTATTGTTATTATTATATAAAATTATATTAGAATTGTTAATTTTGATAAGTACAAGTTATTTTTGAATAGGTCCCCACATAGTGCTTTTAAAAAAAATTCATCTTTTAAAAGCTACAAGTATAAACATATCATATTTTTATTTATTAAACATAAAATGAGATGTTTGTATTTTTTAACGATTTTACCAAATCAAGCCTTCAACTAAAAAGTTATTTGAATTCATTCTATTTTTATATTCAATGGTATCATACACATTAAGGTTTTATATTTTATTATTTATTATATCATTAAATTGTACATTTAAAATTATAGAAATAAGTTTTTGTTTTACATTAAAATAATTTTATATTTAACATAAAATAAAAAATTTAGTTAAATTTTATTGGATAAAATAAATACATACCTAAAATAATAATAATAATAATAATAATAATTATTATTATTTACCGTTTTGTTTCACTGTCTTTTTTCGGCTCTATACAATTACAACCCCAATAAATGAAAGCTTGTTTTCACCAAAAAAAAAAAAAAGAAAGCTTGTTGGAATATGGGCCCATGGGCTATGTGTTCAGAGAGGGTTATAACTTAAATATCATTTGTTGTGAGGCCAATAAACAAGACACTACAATAAAGTGGTCAAAACTCAGTGTCCAAAAAAAAAAAAGTGGTCAAAAATCTAATCATTTTATAATTAGAAGTGTAAGTGGTAAGATGGTGTCTCCCATGCTCCACCACTTGACACATGTCCAAAATGAGAACTGTTAAGCTTCACAATAGTTTGACATGTGTCCTCAACTAAACTTTTTCAAATTCTAAAAAGGAATAATTTACAGCTGTCAAAACAAAAGAAAATGACAGAAAGAGAAAAATTGAAAGATTAAGGCTTCCTCCGTTCCCGCCCTCCATGTACTTTCCCGCCCTCCCAAATGTGTCCAACCTTTACTTTCAGCAATCCCAAGTTTCACTAATGCTTGATTCTGATTGGCTGCACAAGTGCCCCTAATTTCAACCTGCACATTCATAATAAAATATTATTAAATTAAAAATCAGATTCAAATTACAAACAATTCACAAAATTTTAAATTTTTTTTCCTCCTTTACTCTTCGCCTCTATATATATGTCAAACTTTGAAACTCTCACTCTTATTCTTTCAAATTTTCTAATTTAGTTTTTTTTTTTTTCCTATTCTCAAGTTTCTTTGCAAGAAGAGGAAGGAAGCAAAAGAGACCCATCAACAACCTGGAAACCAAAAATTGGATTTGCATGACATTAAGGTAATAATAGAAACATATTCTCACCCAAATTTTGATATTTTTGGATTATTTTTTATTTTGAAAGAACTCATCCATTCAAGAGTTTAATTAATAAAATTGATGGAAATTGTAGATACAAAAACTACTCAGCTCAAATAAAAAACTCAATCAAGCCTACACTAGACAATGCAATTACAAAGGCAGAGATGAGAAAAATTTCTTAATTTAGTTGAAATATCTCTATTGCCTTCGTCAACCTCTTTTCCAAAAATATTTAAATATTATTTCAAGCTCCAGTAATTCAAGTGCATTATAAGTAGTTGCACCAGTATCATCAAGGTTTGAAAGAAGAGCTACTGCTAATACTGCTGCAACTACATATAAGCAAACCTTGATGATTGGCATGAATCCCATGTTTGAGCTGCTGCTGATGCAACTACATGTTTGAAATGGATTGGCATGAATGCAAACCTTTGTAAGAATAACAGTTTCAAATTCATGTTAAAAAAGGTAATACAGCAACACTATCAAATCACGAAAAGGTGTTCTTAAAATAGCAAAATAGTGTAAAAATAAGTAATATTAATGTTTGAGGTAAATATTGACTAAAAGAAAATTTTGAAGCTGTAATTCTTACAAAAGAATTAATTAAAATATGTAAAATAAATTAAAAAAATTAATTTAAAGTCCTAAATCTTATACCTAATTATAGGTCTAATCTAATACAGAAAGTTTTATAATTTTACATTTTTAATATTTTTAAGAATAATATCTATAATTAAAATTTTTTATCCTTTTAAATATTAAACTTATAATTAAGTTTATGAGTTACATCTCTCTAACAAATTTAAATAAAATTGTGTAAACTTTAAATCAATTGATTTACATAAAATGCGACATCTCTTTTAATAATTTTATCAAAACTCCTTTAAAAATTATGTACTATCAATGTTTCTTTTTTATATCTAACTTTAAAATAAATAAAAAATAATTCTAAAAAGCTTGAACAAGTAACTTAAAACTATTTTTTAAACAAAAATTAATTAAAAATTAAAATTTACGTCCAAAATTATTTTCTCTTGGTTACTATTGAAATTATATGGAAATTTATCTTTTAAACTTATTTTTTTCTTTTTAACCATTGTTGAAATTGCAATTTTTAAATCTTATATTAAAATATAATTTATATGATTATTATCTTATATTATAGAATACTTCTAATAGAATTTAATGAATAAATTTTATTTGGTAATCCCAAAATGTTCTCAAAAATAGAACTTTTTATAAAAACTACTTTTTATCGTTAGTTTTTCGGTTAAATCGCTTTTAGCGGGCCGATTCTAGTTCACATAAACACCCAACAACAAAGCAAAAACCTGTATGAGAAAGGACAAGGTTAATGCTTAACCTCATTTTAGCAGGGGCAGGCTAGCATTCACCGGCACGACAAATGAGAGGTCATAAGGAGAATTCAGCAAGGACACGTAGTGCAAGAATCCTACACGCGTCCACTATTTAACGTATCCACCACACCAAAAAGCACATGGTTAAGGCTAGCATTCACCGCGGAGGAAGTGGGTGATGTAAATGTTGCTCTATCTCTTGCTGTCCCTGCGGATCTCCCCAACTCAGAAGCAAAGTAACTAAGTGAGGCGAGAAGGACGATTTTACTCTGCGAAGAAGGGGGTGTACGGTTCAAAGATAATGAGAAGATGGAGATTACTATGAAGATAGCATGTATGGAGTCAGGTAGCGGCAGCGCATCGTACTCCCTTCCTCCGAGATGGAAGAAACCCAAAAGTGATGGTACTTGCGGCGGCAGAATAAGGGGAGAGACACATCAAATAGGTGATTTTGTTTATTTTAAATGAAAGTAACCTTTTAAAATATTAGGTGTTTGAATGGTGAAGAAAGTTTGCAATAAACAGAGATATGGATTTTGTGATGTTCTGGTTTGTTTTTGGTTTTTTATTCTGTGTTGTTTGGTTGAGCTTTGTATCCCTGAGGGATTTCTTAAGAACTATCAAAAAAAAAAAAAATCTCAGCTTCTGGAGTCTAAACTAGATATTATGTTGAGAATTGAGATGTTATTTTAGCGAAAAAAAAATATAATTATTAATGCTTAATACAAACCAACACCAAAAACTGGCACACACACATGATTATTCAATATTACAGTAAAGCTAAAGCTAGAGAATGAAAAGTAAACTTATAACACACGTATCCCACAAATTTTTTTTCTCTTCTTTTGTGGCTGTTCTTGCATCATCAACAGTTATTAGATACTAATGAACATCAATATCTTCTCCATACCAGAACTCTGTAAGTTTTTCCTCCATGCCTCTCAAACTCATGACTTAGTTGAGGAAATATCCGGCAAAGAATTTTGTCCAGAAATTGACAATAGCGCATCCTCCATTTTTTCCAAAACAAGAGTGGTACAATGATACTTCCAAGGCCAAAAACAAGTCCCACTTCTGCACTCACAAGATCCCAATGAACTTCACAAGCTAGGTTGACATTGCGTTCTGTCCTTGGAGCTCCTCCTGATGCTGGACTGACTTCACTGCATATTGCAGTCAAAGGAGCGCCACATAATCCTTTATTATGAATGAAGGAAGAATTTGGAAATGATTGAATTTGGGTACCTGTGGGGATTCTTCCCACCAGTTCATTGAACGAGAGATTCATGACTGAAAGGAAATTCAAGCTTGCAAGCTCAGTTGGAATTTCTCCTTGTAATGAGTTGTTTGACAGGTCTAGTGACTCAAGCTGTTTCAAATTCCCAATAGATGGTGGAATCTGGCCACAAAGAGCATTGTTTGATATGTTAAGCACATGGAGTGCTTTGAAATCAAACAGTTCTTTCGGTATTTCTCCTTGGAAATGATTGGATGAAAAGTCGATCGAAGTGAAGAGAGTTAGAATCTTAACTAACTCCATCGCTAGACCTTTGCTTGTAACTGTTACTGAATCCTGGTAATATTTCGGAGCAAATTTAAGTACCTCATATCGGAGATGATTTTCTTCAGAATCAGCCTTGTCTTCATCATGCATCATAGCCTCCCACGTTTTGAAGCATTTTGCAGGTAGAATACCATTGAATCTGTTAAAGGCCAAATCAACAATTTGAAGAATTTGCCATGTGCCATTGGTTTTTGGACATCCAATGTTTCCATGGAAGTTGTTATTTCGCAACACTAGCACACGGAGAGTGGATATATTCTCCAGAGAACATGGAAATCCATCGGTAATTTGATTGTTGCCAAGGTCCAAAACCTCTAGTGTTGAGCAATTAGCAAGAGATTTTGGAATCTGCCCTTCTAAGATATTTCCATGGAGATCAAGAGTTTTCAGAGCACAAGATGCTGGAAATATATCAGGGATAGGGCCTGAGAGATTGTTCTGGCGCAGATTCAACACCACAAACATCTTTGATGTTATTAAACAATGAGGAATTGTGCCTGAAATGTTGTTATGGGAAAAATCAAGAACTTGAAGACTTGAGGCATTGCAGATGGAATCAGGGATTCTGCCATGGAATCTATTGTTTGCAAGAGAAACATAAAATATGTTAGGCAGGTAACCACCAATTTCAACAGGGATACTGGAGCTGAAATTGTTGTTCGAGTAATCTACATAGGCAGCAGTTTTAGGAAAAACAGGAAGTGGCCCTCGAAGTTGATTGTGATGAAAGTCAAGGACTGCTAAATTGGAACTAAGATTCTGTAGTGGCCCTTCGAAATCAGTTAGAAAATTGTGAGACACATTAAGGTTTTGAAGATTTTCAAGTTCCCAAATCCAGTTGGGCTCTGATCCTTGAATTTGGTTGTCTGAGAGATCTAGAGTGGTTAATCCAGACTGGTACCTCAAGAAAGCAGGGATGGTTTTTAAGTAGCAGGATACCAATTTTAGAATGCTAATGTTTGGAATTGAAGAAAGATTGAGATCCGCATTGACGGTTAAGTTGTTGTATGAAAGTTCTAGTGTGGTTAAATTGTTCATCTCTGAAAGGTCATCAAGCTGCATCATCCCATTGAAGTTGTTTGAGGAAAGTTGGAGGATGGAAAGACCCTTAAGCCGGAAGAGGGATGATGGTATAGACCCTGATATATTGTTGCTGCTTAAGTCAAGGGTGTCCAA
>JASCZI010030339.1:0-14271 GCA_036250425.1 Stylosanthes scabra
AAAAAATATTATATATATATATATATATATATATATATATATATATATATATATATATATATATATATTTATTAAATATGTTTTATTTTTCTTAAATTTTAAATATTAATATAATAATATTAATCTTAATATAGTATTCTTTATACAAATTTTTTAAAGTTATACAAAAAATGAAGTGTTGGTAATTTTTTTTAGTATTCTCTGTACTCTTAAAATCAAGATCCTCTTCAAGGAGAAAATAAAGGATAAAGGTATTGCTAAATAGGAATTAGTGAACGCAAAAGCTACAATTTTTAACTTCAGCTAAACGTATGTTGAGAAGGGAAAATCACTTCTGCGTTCAGAACAGAAAAAATAACCAAACATGATAGGGAAGAGTTCAAGAAGCTCAAACATGATTTGCTCTCTTCCAACGCTAAACCAAACACACCCTAAGTGTATGTTCAGTTTAATGTTTGAAATCTGAGAAGCGCGTTTATATTTTTTAAAAGCAAGCAACAAGTTGGAGCTTCTGCGTTTTCCTAACTAGTTCTCTTTTTTTATTTATTTTCAAATTCTAAAAACTATTTTCTATCTACCAATTCTATCCTTTACCGATAATTATTTTATTTGTTGGGTACTCTCTTTTTATTATTTTCAGTGTTTTTGTTAACTTTTTTTTATCTGATATACTTTTATAAATGTGGTTATATTTATAATTTGATTTATTCATCTTATTGAATATAGCATATTTTTTTTGGGTGATTAGATATAACTTATTAAATAAAAAATTAACCATAAATAATAATAATGGTGAAAAATTATTACATATTGAAAAAGAGTACTAAGCGTACTAAAATAATATTAGGTATACAATATATTAGAAAAGTTATAAAAAATTAAATGTGCTTGAAATAATAACATTAAAATTTAATGTCATGTCCAATTTAGTAATTATATATCTAAAAGTGATTTTAACTAATATTATGCAAACAATATTCATTTTATCAAAATCAATTTTGATATAGAGTTACCAAACATAAATCATGTTAATACAAACTCACTTTCATCTAAAATCAATCTATAAAATCAAGTTCATTCAAACTTAAGTTTGTAAACGCTAATCCAAACACACATTAGATGTATTTGGTCATTTATTTATTGAAAAATTTTAACACTTCTTTTATATATTTTCCCAAATCAAAGCCAGAAACTCAATTTATAAAACATTGTTGTCTCTAAGATTTTTTCCGAAAAAATGCCATTTGTCAAAATCTTTATTTTTGGAACGAAAAATTGTAGTTCAATTTTTTTTTCCAAAAAATCAATAAGTAAATAAATAAACCCTTTAACTAATTGGATCCATCATATATCAATTGGGTTGAATTGGTCCTTTTAACTGCCCTAAATATACTTTAAATTAAATAACGAGCGACGTATTACAGCAATGCTTCATGTGTCATTATATACATTTATACATTATATTTATCATATGAAATATGTAAACATTAATACATAAAAATTCACAAAATATATATGAATACAATATATGATAGTATAGAAAAAGTTACTTATAATACATAAATAATATACCTCAATATGTAAATTAAAATAGGAGAAGAAGACAAGAGTAGTATGAAAATGTACAGTAATATATATAAATTAATTCTTAGGAAAAGTATAGGGAACATTCACTTAAAAGCCAATGGAAACCAATGAGAAATTATGGATGATAACTTTTATATTATGTGCATAATAACCTTTTCAACTTTGGATACTCACTTATTAATTGATTCCCTAATTGACTCCATAATATTGGTTTCGTAACATTACTCATTAATATTTTATGTTATTAATAATAATGTCATTCTAAAATAATATTTTTTTAATAAAAAACTATTTATATATATTTTTTATTAACTATAGATATGGTACGAAAATATGCAAATAAGAATAAGAATTAGAGTAATACTACGGAATCAACGTTAAGAGATCAATATGCTGTCAATGAGTGTAATTAGAGAAATAATAGATAGAAAAAAGGGTTAGAAAAAAGAAGAAAAAAATGATATTCCCTTCTTATTATCTTTCTAATATTGACTATCAATAATTTCTCATTGAAATATAATATTATTAGAGTAATTTGATATTCATGAGTAATAATAATTTATTAATTAATTCAATCATTGGTTTTACAATATTTACGTTAATTTATTAATTAATTTAATTTAATGATTTAAAAAAATAAATAATACTCTTAAAAACATATCATATCAATGCTATATAATTAAGTGTATAAATATAATGTTAATATTATATAATTGACAATTGATTGATTGATAATTGATAAATAGATATCTACTTTTAACATTCTAATTTAAATTCAACCAAAATAATACTAGTAACATAATTGAACAAAAGAAAGAAAAAAAAAACAGGAAATTTTTTTTTAAAAAAATATTGAAAATAAAAATGAAAGCTAAACTTACATTACACAATTGCATAATTTTTTATTAAAATTTAAAAAATATCAGTAGACGTGGTAAAGAAAAATCCAAGAGTATAATTTAAAAACATCCAAGTATCTTAACAACCTAAAATAGGATGAGTAATGTTATCTTTATATTGAATTTTAAATATTTTTTAGAGACTTTCTTATTTTATCTTTATATTTTTTGAGAAATAATTAATCTAAATATTTCAATTTTTAAAATAATTTGATATATATGGAAGTTATCCAAAATAATAAGAATAAGAATAAATATTAACTTTTTAGAACATATCATTATAATATTATTTATATTTTAGAATATATAATTATGTTATTATTAGCAAATATTTAAATTAATTATACCGTTACCACTTCCAAGTGTAAATTCTCAAATCATATCTTCTTCTATATATTCTGTTTCGGAATTCTCTCCAACAACATGGCTTCATCGTCGTCCTCTTCTTTGCCCTGGGAGCCACTGTTTGATTCTGAGAGGCCACGGATGGATTCAAAAAATTACAAGGGATCCCCACAGCCACCCAACTGGGTTGACCTTCCGCGAGAAGTGACGGCGATGATTTTAGAGAAGCTGGGACCGATGGATATTTTGCTGGGATCGATCTCATGTGTGGTGTCTGGCGTCACATATGCAAGGACCCTCTTATGTGGCGCACACTCAACATGAGAATTTTGCACACAAGGCATCGCCGCCTTACCGGCCACACACTCGACAAGTTGTGCCACCGTGCTGTTGACCGTAGTAATGGCCTCTTGGAACAGATTTTTCTTGATCAGTTTGTTACTGGTGATCTCTTACTTCACATTGTTAACAGGTACCTATAAAGAAAAACAGAAATTTATTATACAATAATTTATTTAACATGTGATTTAATATCAAATTTATTTAACATAGAAATAAATAACTTAATCAAAATTAATTTTTCAAATAGCATCACTATTTATTATATTTGTTAAGGGTTTTATTTTATTTATTTATATATATGTAATTATATAAATATATGTACAAGGAATCATTGCATACGCGTGATGCGGATTAAACGATGCACAATTTCAAGTAAGGCGTTAATTGAAGCTGCAAAGAAGCTTCGACTTTTGGAGGAGCTTGACCTTTCATTGTTCGATGACCTAACCTGGAAATCTCTTGAAGCAGTTGGTAGAAACTGCAGTGGCTTAAGATCGCTGAAACTGAACAAGGTTCTACCAACAAGATCATACCAGCAATCGAACAAAGGAAAGAACAGTCAAGCATTTGCGATTGCAAAATACATGGGGGAGTTGCGCCATCTTGAGCTTCTAGGAAACTGCTTAGATGGTACCGGCTTGGTTGCCATTCTTGATGGTTGTCCTCACCTTGAATCCCTCGACCTTCGAGGTTGTCGATTTAGATTGACAGAGTCTTTGACAAGGAGGTGTTCTCAGAGAATCAAACGTGTACGGTTTCCACATGAGCGCATTCATGATGAATATTTTCGAGCTCTTCGTTATAACTAGATTGTGGAGGATGAGGATGAGGATGACATATGAATTTCATTTATTTCAGTTTAATCAGCAAAGCTACATATGACAAATTTTTGTTTCATCCGAATGGTTTGACCATATTTTTATTGTATACATTTTTACTAAACTTTCTACTGTACATTCTCTAATATAATTTGAACGTGTCAATTTCTTTTATTTGGCTATTTTACTCTAAATGCAAGTGTGATTTTATGTTAACCTTTTGATCTTTTTATTACTTTTAATACTATCCTCTAAATTTTGATGATTTGCCGGATTTCATTGAATATTTCTTGTTCCCATAATGGAGATTGACGAAAAGACTGAGACTAAATAATTAAATTTAAAATAATGCTATGAAATCAATATTAAGGGATCAATAGAGAGTCAATAAGTATAATTAGAGAAATAGTGGAAAGTAAAAAAAAAAAAATTGACTTATATTATGTTCGTTTAAGGTGTAGTTATATCTAATATACCATATGACTTAATATAAATATAGCGAATGAAAAAACAAAATTACTTAAATACCAATTCCTCTTTCTTTTCGCCTTTTTCTTTTATATCTTTTCCTTTTCCTTCTTAGAATGAACACAAATTAAACCCTCCACTACAACTAATTCAATTTCATCTGTATGCTTTTTAAAACAAGAAATTCACGTCTTTAATCCAACCCCAAAAAATTGATAATATGGGAATATCAATGAAATAATGAAATAAATAAATAAATACGTTGGAAACAAAATGGATGTTCTAATTCGATGAAAGTTAGCAAAATTAATAACAGGAATATATATATGAAAACTAAATAAACAAAATGAAAAAGAAAAGAGTGTTGCAATCCATCTAGAGTCATCCAAATCCATCATCCAAAGGGTTCACGTTAATGCAAAGTTTTTTGTGAAAGCACTGCAGAAAGAACATACTTCAGTTCAATTGGCTTCTTTCTTATATTTCGAAACGTTTGCAGCTGCTCAATCTCTACCTTGCGGTAGAGGAGCCATGCAGAACAAATACAAAAGTTGGCCACAAAATCACAATGCAAGCAACTAAGCAAAAATAAAAGGCACTTTAAACAAAATAAAAATCAGCAACATATTTGGGGGACAGAAAAAGCTACTATCTGCTAATTTTGCTCCTCAGATTGATTCCTCCGGTGCCAATACTCAAATATGTTATATCCCTCTTTATCTTAATTATTCCACATTCCACAAGCCCTTCTTGTCACTTATACATTATTAAATTTATCACAAATTTAATTATGTTCTTAAGCTTTGTGTTTTTTTATCCCCTCAGGAGCAAAAGTTTTTAAAAAGCTGGTGTGGACTTGCAATAATCATTTTCAATCTTTGCAAATTAATTTGATCAGTACCTCCCTCTTATTGTTTGTTATGAGATGGGACTTAGGGAGGTTGAGGACTTACTATATATTGTCACATCTTTGTAATTATTATAAATAATTAAATATTGTACAACATAACAAATTCAGCCGTCTTAGCTCAGCGGTAGAGCGCGTGGCTTTTAACCACGTGGTCGTGGGTTCGATCCCCACAGACGGCGCTTAAAATTAATTAATTTTTTAAATACCTAAAAGAAAACAAGCAGCTTCTTGGCCTCTCTACCAAGTACCAAACATGTTACAATATATGGCCAACTATCCTATATGGAAAGTGATATCCTGATAGTGATTTAATTACCTAGGATAATACAAAAAGGGATACGGATTATGAACTCTTTAAGGATTGATATCCTCAATGTCTCATGGAAATTATTCAACAACATATAATCAGTCAGCCCTCAACTTTTGGACGCCAACCTTCAATGACATCCTGGGGTTGTGCACGTGTTTTAATGAATGACTCCCTCGAGAAAATATCCTGTATGTTAATTAACCATTATTAGATTATAGCAAACAGGATTCATTGACATGGTATAATGAAGAACCAAATGGCATACAAGAAAATTTAGATATTATGATGACAGCGCATCTCAATTAGTGTAAACACTCGAACTCTGAATAAAGGAAGGGTCCAAGTATTACTTCATCTTGATTGATTAGTGATTACTTTTTAACTCATTGTCTGCGGGTTTTTGACAATCACAGCAGAATACCTTTTGAACATGATTTGCACAAATGGTAATAGCTATGGGTGTCAATGAAGCTTCTAGTGTTGGAAACTGTTTTCCTCAAATGCAGATAAATGATAGAAGTTGAGAGGGAAGAATCAGGTTTAAGATACCTTCATATAAGATTTCAAATATTGAAGTGAATCAGGCGCTTGCCACTTCTTATAATGCCCCAAAGCAATCTCCAAATGATACAGCTTTGGTCCAAGGGATAGGTCAGCCGCAGATATGTCTTTCCCATTCACAAAAGGACCCTATATGAAAATTGCAAGAATCATCCATTATATGAAAATTTAGCAAGTTTCCTGCACAAGTTTTAATTTACACAGACTTCAAATTATACCAAAGAGTAATTGCTAGCTAAGCATGGTCAACTAGTGGCATATAAGATGTCACATTAGATGCAAAGGGTGCTATACAAGTATCATGGATGGAGTTCTCCATAATCACTTTCAGATAACCTAAATGATTATATGGTAGTACAAGCCTACAAGGGGCCCTTAGATTAGTCAAAGAACTTGTTTCTCTATGTTTGCCTAAGTAATGTGCTGCAAATGGCAGTAAAGTAGAGTTTACCCCAGGTTTGATTCGAGCAAAGGATTCCTAGTTCAGGAATAAGTTCTGGACTACTTGCTTCCAATTCAACAATCAACTCAATTCAATTCACAGACATCGCATACACTATACATAGGAGTAAAAATAAATCATTGGCACATTTTACAGCGAATGTTGACAAGAATAAAGAAAAAATATATATAGAGAGAATTTGGCAACTCATGAATGGGTATCCGAGCTTTTATAATAACTCCATTGAAGATGGTAAATGTGTTTGAAAGACAATTTTGTGGTGTCCGCTCCAATTCAAAATAACCTTTTATGACTTTATCACCAAATCACTGAACCAATAAAGAATGCAAACAATAGAAGAGAGGCAACGAAAAATAAGTCTTACATTTTCCTTAAGGTAATCGTTGAAAGAGCTTAGTTCACTTAGCAATGCTTGCTCTGTTCCATCATTAGGATCTTTGCTCTTGAGAAATCCAATAAATGTAGAAAAGATCTTTGACCCACTACATACAAAAATACATGCCTATATTAGTCAATTGGAGGACATCTAATATATTCATCTTAACATTTAAGAACAAAAAGGTGACAGAGTAGAAAGAAACATAAGGAAGACATAAATGAAACAGGCGGAAGAAAGAAAATGTTGCTAGCTCTAATCTGCAGCACTATACTTCTTTTTTCTCCCTAAATATTCCAAGCCAAGTAGTGAAGTACATCAAGCACAAATGCTACATATTAATAGCATAAAAGTATTTAGTAATAATCAGGAAATCTAGGAGATAGATGCATACGCTGTAGCTTTTTCAGGTGGGGTTACCAATGGTGGGCTAGGATACTTCTCTTCCAGAATTTGGGTGATGATATCTGAATCAGAAACCCACTTCTCATCAAGCTTTATGACAGGAACTTTACCCTCAGCATTGATTTTAAGGAACCTAAACCATCAACACAGACAATTAGAAAGGGAAGAACAACAACAAAAACAAACTGTAAAACCTTCCTTCTAAAAAGGAAGAACTTAACCCAAAGAAATGGAGCAGAAGATCACCATTCTGGCTTGTTGGTCAAATCTACGAACTTGGGGTCATAAGGCAGATGTTTCTCCTCTAGTGTCAGCAATACCCTTTGGCAAAAGGGACCTAAAGGACAATTCAAACAACAGTCACTAACTGATTATAGGAACTTCAAGTTCAAAGGTCAAAACTAAACAAATATTTTCCTCAGTCAAATTGAAGACACATTGATTCCATTCACACTGAAACTGAAACTGAAACGAACTACAAGATAATGCCCACTCTAGTAGACACAATTTAAGAACTAGGACAAAGATAATTTAATCAAAACGATACAATTAAAAAATAATAAGTTGCATTACAATGAACATCCAATTAAGCCCCTAAACTAAAAATAAAATCAGCACTATTCACAACACTCAACCTGCTAAAACAAATAAAATTAGAAGAGAGTTTGAAGAAAGGGAAATTTGGTGTTTTTACAGTCTCCGAGCTTGTTGGGAGTGGTGACGGAAGCTTTAACGCAGATTTCGAAGGGCGCAGAAGGCGGAGAAGAAGACATTGAGACAACTCTGAGGGCTCTAGAATTGTTGGCATTCGTCCTGAGTGAAACGACGGAGTTGGGGCGGTGGAGGAGGTGGTTGAAGGTGGAGTAGAGGGCGCACGCCGGAGCTTGGATTCTGACGGTGGACATTGGAAGTTTCTAAAGAATGGAGAAGAATTGAATTGAAGAAAGCTGATGAGTGATGAGGTTGTGTTTTGTTTTCTGCCAAATGTTCTAACTACGTGGCATCTTCATTGTTTCACCTTTCTTTTTTTTTTTGGTCCGGGCTTAGCCCATGTTTCACCTTTCTCATGTTCATGAAAATGAAAGCATGTTGGGCTTGGTTGCAGGCTAACAAAAATGCCCAAAATAATGCTAACAGAAAAGAATATTGGACTTCACAGTAGCAGTCTTGTGGTTTATTTGGGCTGCAAACTTCTTTGTTGGGTAAATATGTAGTCTTCTTAGTTTTGGGCCTAGGCCCAGTATAATAACCAAACAAACAAAAAGATATTAACACGCAATACCAGAATACCAAAAAAGAACACGCCATACCAAAATCAATACAAAGAAAGATATTAACACATATTATATTAATTAATTAAAAATGATTGAAATTTTTAATTCATAGTCTAAATGTATTTTTTTATTTTTAATACTTTTAAAAATATATATATAAAATTTATTTATTTAAGTATTAGAAGGGAAAAAAACCTAAGAAGATGAATTAGGATTCTTAATAAGCTTAAACTTATGTGAATGAGGGTGTATGACTAATAAAAAATAATGACTATCTAAATAGAGACATAGAGTACTTATTATATTGCGTGCCAATGAATTACATTTAATTTTAATTAGCATATAGTATATATACAACAGTTAACTAAATTAAAAAAGAAGAGTATTATTACAAATCAATAATTCTAAATATCCTTTTAAAGTTTCATCGTTCGGCTTTTAAAATAAAATATATTATTATAATAATTATAATCAAACCATATGTTAAAAGATAGTAAAATTATCATTTAGTGGTTCTTATTTTATTGCTAACAATCAAATTATTATAATTTTTCTCTCTTTCTCTTTCTCTTTTTTTTAAAAATTTTTACGTCTCTCATTTTTCTCTCTCTATATTATTTTTCGTCTTTTTTTATCACTTTAATTCGCTAAACTTAATTTATTTTGTGACAAGTGTTAAAAAATTATTTTATCATTATACGTTTTGCTATTTTTGAATATGTCTTTTTTATATTTTGAATATAAATATAATATTTTAGATATGCTGTGTTCATTTTGTTATAGGTTTTGTTATTTTTGAATGTGTTGTTTTTATATTTTGAATATAAATATGATATTTTAGATGTATTGTGCTCATTTCATAATATTGAATTTGTTTGTTTTTATTTTAAGTTTTATGATAAACAATTAAATTTTTAAGGTATTTTTCAGTTTGAATTTAATTATTATATTTAATTATAAAATTTCAATTGATTGTTAGTTGGAAAGAGAAAAAAAAGGAATAATAAATCTAAATATGATGGATGTTATAAAATATTTTTAAATTAAAAAAAAAATTGATTAAAGAAAGTTTGTTAATTGATTACAAATACGGTAAGCATGTCCTTGGCTGAACGCAAAGACTTAACTATTAACTTCTTTTGATGAAATGAGACCTACCAAAAATTATTCTTGCGTGTAGAACGATATGATGGATATTCATAAAAATAATAGAATGTCCCAAATTCCCAAATCTCAATTCAGTTACCTGGGAGTAAGAGAGATGGGGAGGGGGAACAATTGATAATACATAATAGTGTCCATTTAAATAAATGAATAGCTTTTTATTTGTATATTTTTTTAAAAAGAAAAAAACAATTATTAGATTTGAAGTATATAAGTTATAAATCATTAAAAAAAATTTGTGTCAATGCAAAAGCTAGTTTTCTGTATTTTTTGTACTGAAAATAATCATAATATATTTTCAAGTTTTACATAAATTACTGGTGCATTTTGTTTGTATTTTTATTTTTTCTTTTCACTTTTTGTGTTTTCTATTTTTAAAATTTTATAAAGAAAAAAGAGACAATAATAAAAATAATAATCATGTTTTATGTATTCATCTCATGATATATATATATATATAAACAGAAAACATTAAAAAATAGAAAATAAAAATACAAAATAAGCGCACCTTAAATTCTTTCAATTATATATTTATATATAGATAGATATCCAGTTTTGGTGAATTTAGTTTAAATAATTATATAATAAACTCTTATTTTGATCCATTAAGAAACATAAAATATATATTTTATTTAATTAATTTATGTATGTGAAAAAAAAACTATGTATTCATTCGAAATTATATAATAGATGGCAATAATGATCTGAATTCTCAAGTCATCAGGTATATTTGACTTTCTATGAGTCTATGATGACCATATATATATCCGAAAATAAAACGTGGAATATATAATTCTACCACGCATTTCACGTGTTTCACAGAGGGATAATAGGAAGTCAACCGGATATGTAAGTAAAGCATTACACAAGCTCAAGTTACATGTTGGATGAATATAACACATAACAGAGTCAAGAGGCATATGACCAGATTTTGAGGATCCATATCCATATTCAATGTGGTTTATCATTAGATTTCCAAATTTTAACAAAATCAATCGAACCACGTCCTAAGCTATATATTATGATGAAGATAAAGAACATCGACATCTCCATGTCATGTCGAGAAACATAACACTTAACCAATTAGCCAACCCTGCCAATGCAATTTATTATTATTTCAAAAAATAAATTATTATTGCAACATATAGGCTGTTTTTTTTAATACGACAACAAAAGGTGAGTTTCTCTTCTATATTATACTAATTGGGTGTTTTCCCTTAATATGGCCAACACACAATGCGTCATTGACGTATAGCATATATTTTGACGAGAAAAACTATAAAAGAATACGTGTGTGACGCATTGTGAGAAAAATAAAACATGTGTGGAAAAAAAAATCCGTTGTAGACGGATTGTGTATGTACAGTAAAAAACTTTTTTTAATTATATAAAATATTTAAGATAACTTTTAGTTTTGAGAAATAATAATATATACTACTTTTGAACTCATTTTAAGGACATAAGTTAAGAATAAAGTAGAACACGCGGACACGTGATGATATTTTGGAGTGTTTGAGTGTGTTCGAAAATGTATTTTTTTGTTTTTTTAATGACACGGATGAGACACTCTAGACACACGTGTCGGATGAGTGTCGATGAGTGTCGTGTCCAAAATGTATCCGACACGTGGACACGTCAATTCAACAAAGTGTCCGTGTTTCATAGACAGGATGGTATAATATTTATGTGTAATAATCCATGTTAAGATGTATTATAATAGGCAGATTTTATCTCATACACATATTTTATCTCATGTACAGATTTTATCTTATTTATTTAAAAAATAAAAAAATCATATACAATCCGTCGTTGACGCATTGTTATGCATGTTTTTTTTTTAAAAATTAAAATGAATATGGACCATTGGATTTACTGCAATTATACATCTTCACCGTCCATTTTTAAGAATCCGTCATTGACGGAGAGCATCTATCCGTCTTCGACGAATATGGTGACATTTTATTACGGCGCCATATTAATGGAAAACACATGATTTGGTTCATTTGTTGGGAAAACTACCACCCAACTACAATATTAAAAATAATTTTCGCAACATATACATACTTATTTTCCAAATAAAAAATATTTATGTACATACAAAATCTGTTATGAAATCAATTATTTGCTATTTTGAGTTAAATATCAGATTGGCCCCTGAAATTTGAGACTATGAATAAATTGGCCTCCGAAATTCAAATGTTATCAAATTGGTCCATCACTTTTACGATTGTGACTCATATTAGCCCTTTTAAGGTTATCCGTCAAAAAAACGCTGATGTAGCCGCTAATAGTTCATGCTGAACTCTAATAACACGATGTCGTGATCTGTTGGCGCTATTATAGTGCCAAAATGACATCATTTAAGGCCAAAGGACGTTAAAATCTCTCTCACACAACACAATGAAAGATAAATTTTAATTTCTTTTACTCTCAAATAACGTCATTTTGGTACTTTGTTGACACAGACATATCACGACGTCATTTTATTAGAGTTTAGCGTAGACAATTAATTGTCAAATCAGCGTTTTTCTTACGGATAACCTTAAAAGGGCCAATATGAGTCATATTCGTTAAAAGGGGACCAATTTGTTAACATTTAAATTTTGGGAACTAATTTGATCGTAACCCCAAATTTGAGGGGTGAATGATATTTAACTCTATATATATATACACACACGAAGAGACCCAAAAGGTGTAGAGCAAAATCACATGGAAGGGCATGAATGTGGGGATAGTTTGGGATAAGCAATGGCCTGCTCTAATAAAGTGTACATTATTGCCTGTTACCTTCCTCATCATTCATTATTATTTCTTCTTCGCCCCTTTTTTTCATTATGAAAAAAAGTGTTGCCTCAACCAACTATATATAGTTACATACACACACAATAGTGGCACAAAGAGATTATGAGAGATTTATGTGTCCTTGCATTGCTATGCATGCTTTAATATGTTTTGGGACCCCAAAATCAGGAATTGAAGATATGAAGAAGGGACGGGCCTCTTCTATCTCTCATCAGGTTGGCTTCGTACACAGAGGGGGGGAATGCAGCCATGCATGTGACGATGCTTTATTGATGCTGATAATAGCTACACGGAAGTATCGATTAAGGATGAAGGAGGATAACCTATTCTGACTTTTTTTTTGGTCCTTCACTTGAAACCTGTTTTGGGCTTAAGTGATTCAGCCCATATTTACTAATAATTGGGTATTTACAAATCAGCCCAAACATGTATAAATAGAAGAACTTCTATACAATGTAACATTCATTCAATTACAGTTAGTTACACATTTCTAATAACAAACTAAAACTACTTTCTACAGTTTCTTAGTGTTCTCTCTTGTTAATCAAGAATCATCTTCAAATTACATGGTATCATCAGAGCTCAAGAATCAAGATCCATGGATGCAGAAATCATCAATGAGCAAAACCTACCCACTGCAAACACACTCACCATCATCCAGAACACCATTATACAGAAGCAGCTTCCTGTTCCATTGGAACAGACAAATTAACAAGTGATAATTTTCTCACTTGGGCTATCAAGCAATTCAGATTATCAGTGGAGCAAAACTACAACATCATTTAGAGAAAAGCAAAGTTCCTACA
Source organism: Stylosanthes scabra (assembly GCA_036250425.1). NCBI lineage: Eukaryota > Viridiplantae > Streptophyta > Magnoliopsida > Fabales > Fabaceae > Stylosanthes > Stylosanthes scabra. The sequence goes on from JASCZI010030339.1 coordinate 13,531, forward strand.
AGATTTGCAACAGAAGACAGAATTGCAGAAAATGAAACCAAAGCTTACCAAGAATGGAGAGTGGAAGACTACAATGTCAATTCTTTGCTCTTTGCTTCAATGGATTCATCCTTCAAACACAGAATTCTGGGCTGCCAGTTCACACATGAATCTTGGAGCAGAATTCAAACCTTTTTTGCTTCACAAACACGATCAAAATTTAGGCAATTGCAGCTGCAGCTAAAAACAGTGAAGAAAATTGGGTCTAGTATAGATTACCCACTTCAAATTAAAAAGATTGCTGATTCACTTGCAACCGTAGGGGCTCCAATTACAGATTCAGAGTACACCAACATAATCTTGGATGACCTCAATGAGGATTATCATCCATTCATCACCTCGGTGAATAACAAAGAAACAACATTGTCAATTCCAGAATTAGAGGCTCTCTTGATGACAGAAGAGGAACTAATTGAGAGGTTAAAGAAACCTGATTCTTCTATGATTCAAGTGAATATGAGTCAAACTGCACCTGCAACACAGAAAATCACAAATTCAGATAATCCCATCAGAAATTGGAACAACATAGGTACAAATAACTGGAATAATAACACTTTTAACAAAGGAAATTCTGGTAATATAGGAAAACGAGGCCATGGAGGCCGTGGGGGAAGAGGTGGAGGAAGAAATTCTTGGAATAGCAACAATACACGCCCCCAATGTCAAATATGTGGAAAATTGGGGCATATAGCTAGTTACTGC
>JASCZI010030339.1:14281-31299 GCA_036250425.1 Stylosanthes scabra
CAGATATGAACAATCATCATCTACCCCTCAAAAGCAACCTACCAATTCAAATATGAAGAATCCAACACTGCCTCCTCCTACAGGTTTCCATAACCCTCGTGCTATGATAGCCAATCCGAATACTATTGCAGACCAATCATGGTATGCAGATTCGGATGCTTCTCACCACTGCACACCTGATTCATCAAATCTGCAGCAAGCAACAGAATATCAGGGTCAAGAACAAATGTATATTGGAAATGGTACAGGTATCAATATCAAACATGTTGGAAAATTATGTTTATTTCATATACCAACTTCTAAATGCTATCACTTATATGATCTATTACATGTCTCTTCTATTGCACAGAATTTAATTAGTGTTTCACGTTTTGCTAAAGATAATCAAGTTTACTTATGTTTCTTGCCTAATGTTTGTTTGGTGAAATGTCAGGCTACCCACATGGTACTTCTTAAAGGCGTTGCAACTAAGGGAATGTATAGATTTGAGCGTGTAGATATACCAAAGTCTACTACAGTTCTGCATACACCTACTGTTCTAACTACTTGTTTGTCTTTAGATTTGTATCATTAACGTTTTGGACATCCAAATACTAAGATTGTTCAACAGATTGTAAATCATTCTTCTTTACCAATTAATAAAGATTACATGCATGTATCTGTTTGCAAATACTGTTGTATGGCAAAGGCACATAGATTACCCTACTCTAACTCATCTACAACTTATAATACTCCTTTATGTTTTAATTGTTTCTGATGTATGGGGCCATGCCCCGGTGAGTTCTAAATCAGGAGTTAGATATTTTATTTCATTTATTGACACTTATTTTAGACATACCACAATTTATCTAATCTCAAACAGATCTGAAGTTTTCTAGGTATTCAAAGTCTACAAATCTCTTATGGAGAAACAACTTGGCTATAGCATCAAGTCTTTTTAGATTGACAATGCTAAGAAATTTTTGTCTACAAATTTTCAAAATTATCTTAGACAAGAGGGCATTCAGCACAGACTGACATGCCCTCATACCCCACAACAAAATGGGATTATGGAGAGAAAAAACAGACATATTGTCGAAACTGCTTTAGCTTTATTAGCTACAGCCTCTCTACCCCTCTATTTGTGGGATGATGCTTTTGCAACTGATGTTCACCTTATTAATAGGATGTCATCTCCTAATACTAACTATATATCTCCTTTTGAAATTCTCTATGGCTATCCCCCTGATTATTCTTACATGCATATATTTGGTTGTTTGTGTTTTCCACACTTACGATCTTATAATCAACACAAATTGAAACTTCGTTTGGTCCCAACCGTGTCTATTCTTGGGATATTCAGCTGCTCAAAAGCGGTATAAATGCCTCATTAAGACTGGCAAATTAATAATTTCAAGGGATGTTGTCTTTGATGAACAAACATTTCCCTCTACATCCTTCTTTGAAAGAGATTTACCTAATATTGACACTAACACTAATGGTTCTGCTGAGTTTTTTACCACTATAACAGAAATGCCACCATCCACTTTCACTCTTTTGACAACTATTCCAGCCCCGTCTAGTGATCTCTCCTCACCATCTAAGGATTTTTCTCCACAGCCAATGCCTACTGCACCTCCAGTAAACACAGCACCTATTCCTACAACTAGAAGGCCTATTCCTATCTCTAATATTGAGATTACTCTACCATTACCACCACCTACAAATACTTCAACCACACTAAACACTCACCCTATGCAAACCAGATCAAAAACTAAGACCTCTACACCTCGGGCACTACAGGTAAGTAATCTTCAACCTGAACTCATTACTACTGCTTTACCTAAATCTGTTAAGACAGCCCTACAATCTCCAAAATGGAGAGATGACATGTTTACTGAATATAAAGCCCTATTATATCATAAAACATGGACCCTAGTAGATCCCCTAAGAATGAAAAAATAATCAGTTGTAAATGGATATATGCTTTGAAAAAGAATTCTAAGGGGGAGGTAATTCGGCCTAAGGCCAGGTTAGTTGCTAGAGGCTATAATCAAACTGCGAGAGTAGATTTTGATCAGGTTTTCTCATCAGTTATTAAACCTGTCACTATTCGCATAATACTAACCATTGCCCTATCTAAAGGATGGAAATTAAAACAGTATGACTTTCATAATGCTTTTTTAAATGGGACTCTACATGAAACTGTATACATGACTCAGCTACCTGGATTCACTCACCCAAACCCAAATTTGGTATGTAAGTTGATAAGGCTATCTATGGTTTAAGACAAGCTCCTAGAGCTTGGTATCTTACAATCACAAGTACCCTTCAGTCCCTCGGATTTCAAGTTGCAAAGTCAGACATTTCGTTGTTTTGTAAGTTTACACCTACTTCTACTATTTATATACTAATTTACGTGGACGATATGCTGGTAACTGGCAACAATGAAGACGAGATCACTCAAGTTCTTAATAAACTCCACTATACTTTTCTATTAAAGGAATTGGGAGAACTAAATTACTTCTTGGGAATAGAGGCAATACATCATACCTCATCCCTTATTTCTCTAAATCAGACAAAGTACATAAAAGAACTTTTAACCAAAGCAGGGATGCAGGATAGTGCCCCTGTTTCAACCCCAATGTTGAGCTCTCTTCGGCTAGTGGCAAATATTGGCACCCCCTTTGATAATCCCACACTGTATCGTTCCATTGTGGGGGGGCTTCAATATGCCACTATTACAAGACCAGACATCTCGTATTCGGTTAACAAACTTAGTCAGTACATGGCGAAACCATGTATTGAACACTGGTTAGCTGTTAAACGAATACTACGAAATCTGGTAGGCACAACAGAACAGAAATTACATTTTTATAAAAATTCTGACCTTCGTTTTTCTGTCTTTTCAGACTCGGATTGGGCCAGTGATCTTGATGACAGGCGCTCCACCACCGATTATTGTGTCTTCTACGGTGCAAATCTTGTATCCTGGAAGTGCTCCAAGCAGCATACCGTCAGCAGAAGCTCGACCGAAGCTGAATATAGAGCCCTTGCCGCGACTTTTACAGAGATCCAATGGATCCAAAACCTGCTTCAGGAGCTCCGTCAACCATTTCCAAGCCCTCCGACAGTGTTCTGCGACAACTTGTCGGCTGTACACCTTGCCTACAACCCCGTCCTGCACCAAAGAACAAAGCACTTTGAGCTCGACATTTATTTCGTCCGAGAACGAGTAATGAAGGAACAAGTCAAAGTCGTTCATGTACCTACCTCGAAACAGGTTGCTGATGTCTTCACCAAGGCTCTCCCTGCATCGGCGTTTCAGAAATTTCGTGACAAGCTTAGGCTTCTGTCGACGCCACCGTAATCTTAGCCCAGAACTTTGGCAGAGCATTGATTCATGATTCCTGTGTCGAAGTCCCTCACAAGTTGACAAACTCATCAGCGTGCTATTCCTATCACTTGGCCAAATCCCATGTTCCTCGTCGATCTCGCCACCTCGCTGTCGAAGGAGACGAACGGAGTAGCTTCCTTCGATCCTCGTCGCCGACTCGGGTCTCCTCGCCAGTGCATCTTCATCGCGGTCGTCGATCTCCTTTCAATCCGTCTTCCCTTCATTCTTCACCACATGGTTAGACCTGGTCGTGTTTTTTATTTCTCCTGGGTTGTGCGCCGCTGAGTTTGTGGGGGGTGATAATAGCTACACGGAAGTATCGATTAAGGGTGAAGGAGGATAACCTATTCTGACTTCTCTTTTGGTCCTTCACTTGAAACCTGTTTTGGGCTTAAGTGATTCAGCCCATATTTACTAATAATTGGGTATTTACAAATCAGCCCAAACATGTATAAATAGAAGAACTTCTATACAATGTAACATTCATTCAATTACAGTTAGTTACACATTTCTAATAACAAACTAAAACTACTTTCTACAGTTTCTTAGTGTTCTCTCTTGTTCATCAAGAATCATCTTCAAATTACAGATGCTATGCACATGGACATGGAGGGGATATGTTCCCTCTAAATTTTATGGTCCCAATTAAGAGACATTATATTATATTGCTTCTATTTTATGTGTCATATATACTCATATATATTCCTTCAAATTTATTACTGAGTTAACTACAAAAAATAACCATAAAAAATTATAAAACCGATAAAGATAACCATGAAAAATTTGAATGACAAAAATATCCATGAAAGTTTTGAAATTACAATAAAAATATCCATGAAAGATTCAAAATTATGACAAAAATTATATAACTTATTAAGTATTATTATTCAGCAAGAAATGTTTTTGGGTATTTTTGTCACAATTTTTAATATTTCATGAATAATTTTATCGTTCGAATCTTTCATGGTTATTTTTGTTGATCTTTAAATCTTTCATGGTTATTTTTTGTAATTAACTCTTTATTATTTAAACATTTTAATACAGAGTAAGTATGTGGCTAGTATACATCATGATGATCACACTGCATTTTATTTATCATAATTCTGCAATAATTAAAGGCTTTAATAATTTTCCATCTTTACTGATGAAAATTAATTCTAATTCGATGGGTTAGGTTACAGAAAATTAGTTATCTATCTATAATCAGCCCCTTCTTCTTTCCCCCCGGCGCGCCTAAAATGGTCCACTACTTATAATAAATAAAGCCGTGAAATGAATTACTAATTACGGATATGGTGGCTAGCGATCGTAGAAGCCACCAAGTTTTCAATTCTCACCTACAAAAATTGTTATCCCCCATTAATTATTAAAGAACCGTACCCTTGCAAGTTATAGTTAGTAGTTGCAATACGTAATTAGTTATTTGACACAATGTGTACACAGTAAATATTAGGTATCAAGTAAATTATTAAGTATTTTTTTACATATAATTAATAATTGACTCATTTTTTATATATACTTAAGAATACTTATGGAACATTTATAGTTCACGGTATATTAGTGTATAATAGATAAACAAAATAGTTCTTATAATAAATTTATTACACTAATTAGATGCCATTAGAGTAGGACGTCTCTTGGTATCTATGTAAGTTGAGAGTTGCAATCTGAAGGTAACTAGTCAGTTCGGATATTTGAAATGTTAGTTTAATTTACTCATCAGCAACCAGCTGTGTCAAATAAAGAAATAATCACACAACTCTCTTGCTATTGAGCCATACATAGTATCTATAGAAGTAATTAACCATCTTAATAAATTTGAAAGAAAAATAAAGATGTACTTGTGCCGATTTTTTTATACAATAATTCTATTTGCACATCAAAATTAATTATCAAAATCAGTTATGAGTGTGTAATACATATTAAAATACAAAATACACACTAATAATGAATTAAACTACACATATATTTTATATTTAATATATATTACGTGCTAATGACTGATTTTGACGACTAATTTTAGCGTAGACATAATATAATTTTTTTTTATATACACGTAATAGTTGAGTAAATATCAAACCTAATTATGAATATTATTTAGAAAATTTAGGTGATGTAATATCTGAAATTAAATTTGAAATTTATGGGTTTCGGTATCTATATAAATAGTCCAATAAAGATTTGACTTTGATACTATGGCTTTTTTTTTTTGTGTCCTTTGATACTATGGCTTTAATAATGCAACTTGAAAAGTTAGCATACACAATCAGAAATGTAAAAAAATGATATAAAGACTATTCATCCATTATTGATGAGGAATGTATTTATTTTGTGTATTGAAAGGAAAGAAAAGTTAGCGATTGGGGTAAATAATGGAAGTGAAGGATTTTACTGTGAGTCAGAGACAGATTTACTGTGGCAAAAAATGTGGCAAAAAGTGGGTAGCTATGTATGTAGGACTTAGCGTTTTTATACATAACAAAGGGTATGCAAGACTTGCCATTTAGGGGCAGTGTCACTAGTTGTAACTATTGAAATTTCAAAGGGCCAATTCATGCCAATGGTTTTCGTTTCTTTCTTTCCTTCAAAGATCATATCAATGAGACTTTTGACAGTTTATCTACTTAAGAATTAATGCATTCTTTTCAACCACACAAAAATATTAGCATTGGATTCCTCATTGTTCATTCATGTATGTATGTCAGTCCACTGGGAGTGGAATCTCTTCCACTCTTATATACATTAGATTAGATTGAGGATCTTGCAGCCAAATTCCGATTCACTCAATTCACACATCAATCCAAATCCAAATCCATGATGGGGGAGAGAGAAGAGAGAATATATAATAAATAAAAATTTGGGAGGAATTAAAGGGTTGTTGGTGCTCTATATATTCATAGAAAAATTTGAAATATATCGATATATCTATAATATATAACTGTTGATTTTAATTAAAAAATATATATATATATAAATAAAAATTAACGATTGGTTATAAATATATCGATATACTTAAAAATTTTCCAATATTCGGAAGCTAAACTAAGCTAAGGAAAGGAAGACATAAAAGGTAGACCCACAGCAAGCTATATGCCATAATTCGAGCCATCTCACATGCACTTGCTTTATCAAATCTGAACACTCATCAAAGTTCAAAGGGGGTTTTATTGCGTCTAGTACGGACTTGAACTATAAGTCTATAACTATACATACATCACATGTATTTTCAGGATAAAATCTAACGGACAAAGGTAACACCATTATATTAGCTTCCATCTACATGGAAAATTATAGCACAATTCTAAATCATATCTTTGTTTAAGAATAAAATAGTTAATGAGAAAAACCACTATTAATATATATTTAATTAAAAAAAAGCATGAATTCATATTGATGGGTAGCTCCTAGCTAGCCTCCTAGTCCTAGTGGCGCAGTGTAGTGGCTGGTGTTAATTGTTAAAGGATGGGATGGTTATCAAACATAATTATCAGCATATTTTTATATGATAAATTTAAAAATATGGGTATAGGATGTGATATAATAGATATAATATTTTTAAACGTATGAAAAGTATAAGTATAAAAAATAGGAAAAGTATAGATAAGTAATATTTTTCTAATCAATAAATTAGTCAACAAAAAATAAAATATTTATAACTATTATTTATAAAAATTCACAATAAAAGAAATAGAAGATTCGAAACCTAAAGTAACCAACAATCAACAAAAGAAATAAAACATTCGAAACCTATATACAGAATATCCAAAACATAAGAAAATAGAACATCCAATATAAATTATTGGTTAATGTTAACTGATTTTTTATTGATTACCTAACATTGTTGTTAAAAATAATAAATATAGATATAGATAAATTATGTGATTTACAAGTACAAATTACAGTATAACTTACATGTGGGCCAAAATAATATAGGAAGATTATCCGGTATGTCGAGAAAATCGCAACATACCGGTATTCCAGCGCTTTTAATCGTTTATCTTAATTATATAGTGATTTAATAACAAAATCAATTAAAATCAACGGCTAAAAGCGGTGAAATATCGGTATGCCATAGTTTTCGCGTTATACCGAATAATTTTCCAATAATATATTACAATGACAATAATATAGCATTACTCTCTCTAATTTTACCACATCATATGTTTAGTTACTTTTATGAAAGTGATTTTCTTTTTTTTTATAAATGCTATTATTTGGGTGTTTAAAAATGGCATAATATACACAAACATAAATTATAAAATATTATATATATTATATATTATTGTCACTCTATGTATAACACAAGTTTTTTTATGAAATGTAAAACCTTAATAATATTTCCCTATTCATAAGATTATTTGATTTGTTGAATTTCATGTATAATATATAATAATTTTGTTAAAAGCTATAAAAATCAAAATTCAAATAGAACAATTTTCATAATAAACATTTTTCTTTTGAAATGGCGGGAGATTTTTTTCTTCTGAAATGGCGGTATAGCTAGTATTTGGGAGTAGTTGCCCCTTAGGTATAGCCAACATTAAAAGAAATTAAATCCCCCCAATTTACGTCCAAAACATTCAAACTTAAAACTTTTAGACAAGATGGAATGAATGTGTATAATACACACATATATATATTAGTTTCGCATAAATTCCCTAATCACAATATTGGAAAGAAAGAAAGTAAGTAATTAATGAGTACTAGTATATATATGGACTTATGGAGGCATGTGGACGATGATGAATCCCTTTGGTTCCAAGGGGAAATCCAGTTCCATTATTATTATTTGTTGATTCCATGTATATGTTTGGCCAGTTGGGCACCCCCCAGGCCCCCACCCACGACCCACCTATAATAGGTAGCTTAGATAGAGGGTGCGGCAAGCGACAAGTAAGCCAAAACCCTTGGGTCAATGCCTCATTCTAATCTCTATTCATTATTAATTATTATAATTTAATTTTAATACATTAAAAATTTAAAAAATTTTATAAATTATAAAGTCATCTAATCAGATTTATATATTTATATGATTTTAGAAATAATAAATTTTAAAATTAATTATTTTTATAATGTATTGAATACAATAACCTCACATTCATCCCCATTCCCCAACCATAATTATTTTCAAACTGATCTCATCGATCGAATGCGTCAACGTCTGTGGTGTTTATGCATTATTATATTCAATACATCTTAGATTAGGACATGCAATTGTTTAATTTAACTCCTTATCAATTGCTTATTTGCTTGGTGGAATGTATCTTGTTTCTATGATTTGGTGCCGGCGCAAACTATATATTAAGAGACAATACCCTAAGCTTTAGCAATTATGTTCATATAATATTGCCCTTCATGCACTGAGATTGGTGTTTAATTATATATTATTCCAATTTAATAACCATTTCTGAGATGTTGGTTTAACGTAAAGGTACAACACAGTATCTGCAGGACTTGGGAACTTTATCAGCAACCCAAGGAATCTCGTGGAGTTGTATTTGAACGAGGAAGAAGAATTGCACAGCTACCATGAAATGACAAACACCAAACAAAAATAAATTAAAAGAGATCAGAGAGAAGAACCGCATATATATGCATCTCTATTTTAATTTCTAATAACGTGCTTCTAATTAATTAATTACACAAATACCTGCTAACAAAGTTTGCTTCTTATTTAATTTTAATCACAACTATGAAAAATAAAAACATATATATGGTTCAGAAATTAAAGAGAAAGAAATGAAATATTGTGACATGGCCCGCGATGTGATTTATTTTATGGGTTACGTTGCAACTAATAATAAATATAAATTTTGAGAAGATGGTGACTATCCTACCTAGCTAGCTAGAAAGTGTTGTCACGATTATTTTATGTATTTCGCTATTTTATCATCATCCTTTTTTTTTAAACAATCTCTCCGCATCTAGAAATTTTATAATAGATATTATTTTGATATTAGTATTTATTAACAAGTAATATGTAATAATTTTATTTTTATACTTATATTAGAAACATTTGATGCATCCATTACAAATTTTACATCTTTTAAAAATATGATCTACCTCATCATGATGCTTATATGTAGGAGTGTTATATTATGTCACCCACTGCAAATAAAAGTTCGCAGCAAGGTATTATAATAAGTTATATCCCTAGAACAATTTAAGTCTTTATAGTTCCTGTAAAAATTATTAATTTTAATTTATTTTAATCATTATTTAATCATTAATATTAATAAATATTAATTAAAATATAATATTGAATTATAAATTAAAAACTTAAAAATTAATAGTTATAAGTGATGAATAAAATAAATTAAAATTAATGAATATCTAATATTTTCATTTATTATTTTATGAACTAATTTTTAAGTTTGAGTTAAATTCACTAAATTTCATTTATAATCATATGAATATAATGTTATTATTTTTTAAATCTTATATGTCAAACACTAATTACGTTAGAACTTTGGCGGTGTACAGGGTCTGATTTGATCCTTCGAACCGGCCAATTGATTTTAGATCAAGTCAATATATTTGGTTAAAAAGAAAGCGGAAATTATATTCTTCTCATATTTGGTGAAAAAATAAATAAAGAAAAGCAGGCAGCAACTAACTAACATAAATTAAAGAACTAAATCAATTATTCTAATTAAAGTAGCTTTTTCTGCTTGGAGCAATATATTTGGTTTGTATAACTTGGAAAAACACAGAAATGACTAGATTCCCATTTCCCTGGATTTGATATGTCAACTTTCAAGAAAGTGAGAACAAATCGTTATCCATTTGAAAGGACTGCTAATTTTATTATTATTTTCTTTTTTGAAAGAAAATCTAAACTGGCTTCCAATTAATTAATTAGTGCGCTCTTGTTTGCTGAAGGTCAATCTATAATAGCATCAGACGTAACAAATAAAGTCTCAATATAATAACTTGATTCCAATTTCCATAAGCTGTTGGAATGTTTAATTTCGATTTTTTGATGACGATCCGATTTGTCTAAATTTCTCAAACTTACAAAAAATTAAACATCTCCAATAATATAGTCTCAGCAGGTTGTTAGTTCTTTATGCTTTGTTAGCATGGATAATTGTGATTAATTGGATAAAATCAAGGTAATTAATTATACAGTAGTAGATAGCGGACAATGTAATTTCGTAAAGATTATTGTGAAGTAGTATACATATGTAATAGTCAACACTTATATATTAATATTTATGAAGAGTGGTACTTGCATTGCAAAGCTTAATACGATACATGCATTTTGATACGTTTTGCCTAAACAAGGTCATAGTCAGCTGCAGAAGTAGGTCATATAGTACGTTATTTTCTCTGCCTTCATGGCCTAGGCTTCACCCTAACCTATTGCATTTAGTTATTACCTCTTAAATTATGATACACAACAATGATATTACCATCATCATTTCTTAAATTACGCATATTTTAATCAACATTAGTCGATTCTAATCGTTTCCATAATATAAACATGCTGATAAACACGTGGTTGATTATTTGATGCATTATATTGTTGTGATAGTTTAATGGTATTAGTTAATATAATTAATTAGTAACTTGAGTTTTACAATGATCAAGTCATATAAGGCGGTATGCGAGAGATGAAAAGAATATGCTTACTTCCCAAGCTAAGTAATAGGTGGCATATATATCCATTGTTTTGCACGTAATAATAATAGATCACTATATATTAATTATTACCATCCAAATTTAAAGTTTATGTTGCAAACTATGTTTTACTTCTAGCGTAAACAATTCAAACAGTCGTGTATATATGTATACAGTTACTTAACTGGGTTAAATGTATGCTAAAATTACCAAATTTTATTATAGTGTCAGTCTCTTAGTTTTATTGCAATATATAAAGGAATTGTAAAATTCGATTTTTGAAAATAATATATATTGTACAAAATCGTTTGAAGTGTAGATGGGAATGAAGCATGAGTTGAGTAGTAGGTAACAAGATGATCGTGAACCACATACAATTTGAAAACTTAGAGCATTGAATCTGTCGGCAATTCCTAGATCTCATAGAAATTTTCATGAGAGTGGTAATTTTTGTGACGAGTGTGAATATATGCATATATGCATGTGAAGGGGCCAAGCTCCACTAATTCCACATACAGAGAAACAGGATAAGGCATTTGCATTTACGGGTTTTTTCTTGTGGGGTTATACCACCATATATATGGAAAAAAAATTTAAATAAATAAAAAAAACACTAAATTTACCGTTTTAGGCACGCATGGGGTATTTACCATAATAGGTGACCCTTTCTATTTTCGGGCTTTGCATACCCGGAATAGCATTTACACCATTTCCGGGCTATGCAGTCCCGGAATTGGTTCAGTTTTGAACCAATTCCGGGACTGCATAGCCCGAAAATGGTGTAAATGTCAAAAAGGGGCCACCGAATTCCAGAATCATTATTTTTATTCATTACCACTTTACTTTATTTTATTTTCTTATTTTAATCTTTTTTTTTCAAGTGTAGGAATTTATTTGTAGACATGAGAAATATATATATATATATATATATATATATATAAATAAATAAAAGTAATTAAGTATAATATAAAAATATTAAAATATAACATAAAAATATATTTATATAACACAAAAGAGAAAATTTAGGGAGTCCATAATTTTTTAGCCAATGGCCAATAGACTTTTTTCTTCTTTTCTCTCTCCTCTTTCACCACCTATTATTTCCCTAATTATACTCATGGGTTCCCTATTAGTCCCCTAATATTGGTTCCCTAACATTACTCAACACAAAATTAGTTATGGATGTCATATAAAAAATAATTTCAACACAAAAATAAAAATACACTTGTATATGTAGTTTTTTTTTTTCATTTATCGATTATTTGACAGTTAAAAATTAATCATTAAAATTGTCTTCAACATTTTGTATATTTTGATCATATTTAATATGTGTCAGGTTTTTAAATAATTAATAAACATTTTTATCATTAAAAATTTACAAAATTTAGAGACGATTTTATTAGTTAAATCTAGAGTTAAGTATCAAAATAGTTTATGAAATTGAGTACGTACTCAAGTTATCCTTTCAACTTTATAATTATGCAAAACGGTTCCTTTAGATTTGGAATTATAATTTACATTTAATTTTGCAATTTTAAAATTTTTTTTATTTGCAACTCTAACATTTTTCATCCCTAATTTTTTTGTTTCAGAGCCTCTTATTTTTTAAATCACTACTCTAATTTTTTTTGCGCAACTTTAGTTTATTTATTGTTGCATTTCTAATGTTTTCATATTCGCAACTCTTTTTTTTTTTTTAAAATTTGCAATTCTATTTTATTTTGGCACCCCTAACTTTTTTATAAAAACAATGATTCTGGAATTCGGTGATCCCTTTTTGGCATTTACACCATTTTTGGGCTATGCAGTCCCGAAATTGGTGCAAATTTATAATTTTAAATTTGCACCAATTCCGGGACTGCATAGCCCGGAAATGGTGTAAATGCTATTCCGGATATGCAGAGCCCGAAAATAGAAAGGATCACCTATTATGGTAAATACTCATGCGTGCCTAAAACGGTAAATTTAGTGTTTTTTTTATTTATTTAAATTTTTTTCCCCATATATATGTAGTCATAATTTGATGTCTTCAACCTCCACCAGAAAAATAAGAGTCTGAATTCCCTACTATTAATAACTGAAAATTAAACCATGCAGGCTAATAATAAGTTCATCCATCTATCACGTTCTTTCAGCTAGTGGGGGCAACCTTCAAATATTTTTATCATTTTTTATATATGTTAATTAAAATCACTACTCGTCCTTTTTGTGGGGTTTTTTCTGTACCAAGTCACAGGTTACTGTTGGTAAATGTTTAAGTGAAAAACACTAAAATAAACAAGTAGGGACTTTTTGGAGCTTTTTTCGAGCAACAATATTATAATTTCTTCGATTCTTACTCCAGTGTTTTCCATAATTAAAAAAGAAGAATGAATGACTTACAGAACTAAAATGATATGATAATAAGGGAATAAAGTAGGGGAAAAAAGAGAGAAGTTTCTATCTTCACATAAATACCGTTATTTTGTTTATAATTTCACTAGATTAATTGCCATGAATTCGCAAAAGTAACACAACAAGATAAATCAATTTTGAACATCTACAAGTATAACTACTGTTTCGTAGGGGAAAAAAGACTGTAAAGTATTTTATTCTTAATCATAACATTAGAGCTACAGTAGTATTGTAGTTACCAAAACCGTTCAACCGTTTTATGAATATTTTTTACACGTAGTCAATATTAGAGATAATAGAAAGTTAATATTAATTTTTTTTTTCTTCTTTTATTATTTATTATTTTTCTATTAGTCCCTAACATTGGTTCGGTAACATTATTCTTTTTATACACGTCCCGCATGTTTTATAGTGCTGGTATGATCTTAATCATCGTAAGTAAAAAAAAAAAAAATCAATTATACATAGTCGAAAATTCACATGTAATTAACTTTATGTAAAGTTGATATTTTTATCGAATGATAATTTAATCAAATATTTTAAATCATTCAACACTTTTAATAAACAATTTCATGTGAAGTTGACTAAATATCCACCTTATATATTACTAATCAATGTTGAGTATAAAAATACATATTTAACATAAAAAAAAATCACAAAACAGATAATATCCTTTCATATTTAAGTATTTCATGTTACATGAAAGTTAATTAGATTGAAAAGGCCATACCGTTCAATAATGAACGTATAAACAAAATTATCCAACGGAATTCTTTTTAAAAAGTTGAATTTAATTTTCACCTACAATAATATAAAAGAGTTTTATATAATATTTAATTTTGTATTGTTATATTAACAAAAATAAATAATTTTTACTTGGAAGGTTATTTAAATATATTAACTTGATTGAATAAATGTATAACAATATTTATGTTATTAATATATTAAAATTTAATTGAAATTAAAAAATACAGAAAACCATTTTTGATAATGAAATAATTAATAAAAAAGGGTTAGATCAGAGTGATTGAAGGTTAGGATGGTAAAATAATGGGGAAGAAAGAAAGAGTTAAGACTTAAGAGTGAGAGTGTAAGTGAAACAGAGGACGCAGGTGCAGGGAGGGACCACGGGGACAAGAGAATCTGGGAAACGTGGCAGAATCACATGGCCATGGCCCTCTCTTTCTTTCCTCTCTCTGCTGCCCACACCCACCTGTCACTGCCTCTCCCCTCTTCCCAATTATCATCAACATTCGACATTGCTCTCTATTACTACTTACTGCATGCTTATATTTCTTCTTTTGTTCAAATTAATGATCATAATCTGAATATTTCAGACAGAAAAAAAGAAAAAAAAAGGTACTCGTAATAAGTAATGCTAACAAATCAACACATATTTTGTTATAAATTGTTAACAACTTAAATTCAATTAAGAAGGTCCTTATGTGTAATGTGTTCCTCCGCTAACGTCTCCGTCCAGATGAGGACGCCACCCTTTTTGCCATTAAGGAACGTCCCTTTTACACAGTTACGCTTACGCAAAACGGAGACGCACCTAACGCCGTTTCTTCCATCGTCACTTTAATTAGTTTTTGGCCATAATTGATATTTTCAAACCACCATGAAAGAGATTAAATCAAGTAATGTGGATTTTTCCTATTCATGTTGCATAATTAGTCCTAATAGTAAGAGTTAATGACAAATTGTCTTATGAAAATTGGAAGGTGATAACAACGTTACCCTGGACGTGCTTGGCTGGCAATCCCTTTTCATTTGAGAGAGAGAGAGAATAGAGCAGTAATGTTTTGATATTGGGACGGTGGGACCCACGACGGATGGTCCTAAAATCGATGTTGACGTCTGAATCCCCGTCCTCTTTGATCTTCTCTCCCCCAGACCCTCTCTTTCCGTGGGGCCCTCCCGCTGCTCCTCACATACACTGTCCTCCACTCTCGAGTCTAGCGCGTGCAATTATACTCGCTTTTCCAGGTCACCACTTGGCTTGTGAAGTGCGCCAAGCTGCCTGTGGCTCACCGCTGGTTACCACGTGTAATGTAGCGCGTGGGGACCAAAGTTGACCCGTCCCCTTGATCTCTCCTTCATGTGCGTGGCGAGAGGTTATTCCCCACTCGAACCTACGGAAGCCGACTATACACACTTGCATAGCTCCGTCCATGGCGATGCCACCTCCTTTCTCTTCACTGTTATATAGTCTTTAGGTCTAGAATTTTTTTTATTTTTTAAAACAATAAAGTAGGGTTCAACTAGTAATATTTATATTTATAATTACTTAAATATTAGGTCCTAAATTCAAATTTTAGAAATATTTTATATGTAATATATTTTTATGGTTCATTTCTATTCACTAAAAAAATTAACTCAAACAGAATTTAAAATTAGGTTGCATCTTTTTATTTTTTATAAGATAAAAAATTGAAATGTTTATAAATTGAGGTGTTGAAAAGAATAAATAGAACTTTAAAAATTAAGAAAGTGAAAATACATATTTCTTCCGAATTTCAACTTAAAAATATACTGTCAGTTGCATTGAAATATTTCGCTTGAAAAACCATTTGCTTATAAGTAGAGTCTACTGTGGATTACTTGGAAAATATGGTGCATTTCAAAATTGTACTAATTCATCAATATTCGTCTCAAATTACTTTCATGGGTGTATCTATTTTTTCTTACTGGTTAGTTTCCTTACAAACAAGATGCAGCAGATATGGCAAAAGGGATGCTAACTTTCAGAAAGCAAGGAAAGAGTGATACTAAAAATAGCAAGCCTATGTGCCCCCCTCCCAAATAAAAGAGGAAGTGGTGTTCATTGTTGATGGAATAATTGAGGTAGCTGGAGAAGTTGCAATAATGCCATTTCAGATATTAAAGTTGCATTTTATTCCATTGATGAGAATGATGTCCATTTTTCGGTACTAATTAATATTGGAGTCCAAGATAAAATAGGGAGAACCATTTTTATGCATCCAAACTAGAGTGGTGATTGCTTAGTTAGAAGAGTGGTGGAGCATAAATACGTTTGTCAAGTTGGCTTGATTTAAGAAACTGGAATATCAAATTATTCTTCACTAAGAAACGTAACATTTAATTTGAAGGTATGAAATTGATATTTTTGTAAAGTAGAAGTCATCTATAGTCTTAATCGGGACAATCCTCCTGAACGTACAGAAGCGTGAAATATATCCATTATATTACAGCGTCGCCCCACACTAGGTGGCTATAGTATGGGGGGACATTGGACATAGTTGTACCAGAAAATAATGAGGGAGGGGACATTAGCAGGCATAAACTTTCCAAGTCAAAATTAATAATGATGGTACCCGAACAAGATACACTAATTTCTAATACTACTACTACTACTTACTACTTAGGATAAGCACATTTGACACAGGCATTCGCCTGCATTATTATCTCCAACTTTGAATCACTGAATCACACAAACACATAATGAAGAGAGTGTAAGAGACGCGCGTGGAGAAGGAGAAGGGGCGCGTGAGGGATGGTGGAGCCCACTATCATTCTCGGTCCCCAAGGCTCTCAATCGATGAAGAGTACGGCCACCTGATTTTCTAGTGTATGGTGTCTGGGGTATGCACGAGCTGTACAC